>SNQJ01S0112046.1:29978-53949 GCA_010110895.2 Picea sitchensis | reverse complement strand
AGCGTGTTACAACATATCTTGTGGTGCCTATTCACTCCCCAAGGGTTTTCCAAACGTGATAAAGTATAGAAAAGGGAATGGATCCTTTGAATTTCCTAAATCTATATCCACATCACATTCCTCACTGGGAGGGATACTAGAGACTGTTAGCATTGCTTTAACCTTTGATTTCTCCGTGTCTTTTCTTGGAGAAACCCCTTTAAGATTCATCTCAGATATTTTTCATCCTCCGGTTTATTTCTTTTTCCTTCCCCCACCAAGATATCTTAGCCTTTGGGTAAACTTTCTTTAAATGACATGACTATGAATAAACTCTACATCTCATTTATATTCTCATAATCCAATTCTTGGGTCCATCAAGAATTATCAAAATATAAAGAATTGTTAAAAAATCCTTTGATTAATCCATGTTGTACAAATATTCTCACATAAGGGACAACTCTCTTATTGACCTAGTTTCAGTCAATCCTAGGGAAATTTCGAATCCTTCTAAAATTCTAGTAGCCCACAAGTAGATGGGGAGATTCAACAGTGTTACCTAGATTGGGGTTGTTGAGAAAGACTTTATAGCTAGGATGAAATTTGGGAACCATGGTTTGAATAATTGGCCACTCTACCTTAGTGCCATGATTATAAATTGGCATTAGAGCTGAGTAGCAACACTAGGCCATTATGGAAAAATCTTGTGAGGTGTTTTATGGAATACTTAGTTGAATGCTAACTGTTTGGCAAACTTTCCAAGTGATAATTATATTAATTCTATCAACATGGATTCTCATAATGATGAGATGATGGATAAACATCACAAGCTAGATCAACATTTAGGCCTTTGGGTAGGATAATGGCACAAATATGATATGATTCTAGTACATCCAACATTCGAATCTCATGGAGTAAGGTCAAATTTTAGCTATCCAATTAGGTTCATAGTTTAAATCACATTAAATAGTAAAACATGTAGCCTTCTAAGGAGGTTCAACCTTCAAATTTGGTTAAGTGTAGTGATAATGGATGCATATATCTAAATATAAGGTCAAAGGTCAAATTTATCTAAGTTTTAGTGTCGAGGCTTATTGGAAGTACAAGGAAAATACCACCTAGCAAAGGTTTTTGTGGAGGGTTTTAGTGTTACAAGATTGATAAAAATTACCAAAAGAACCTATGTTAAAACCTCCATTATTGGTAGCAGAGCTTTTAACATATGTTCACTATAACTAAAAATTCTTGGTGGCTAGAGGTTCTAGCATATTTATTTATTTATTTTTTGTCAATGCTCTTATATCGATAATATGCATTAGTGTGCCAATATTTGATATGCATCGAGGATTCTAAAATATATAGTACACACCAATGTGTATTATATATTTTTCAAACCCAAATGTGTATTTTATATATTGAAAGCATCCATATGCTTATATCAATAACACACCAATGTGCTGATATTTTATTCACACTAGGGCCTCAAAATATATAGTACACATTGGCATGTGTTATATATTTTTGAAGCCTCGATACATATTATATATATGGAAAACACTAGACTCATATCATATATGTAAAAACACTAGTTGTATATTACCTTGCCTTGACTATAAAAATGTGATAACAATATATGATAAAATCCAACATGGATAGAACCCAACTCAGAATCAATGAGATAAAATGCATAGCTATATGCAACCCAAAAATGACAAAGTAAAGATGCCAAAATAGTTGTAGAAAGTGAGAAAAAAGAATGTAATGAGGACGCAACAAGGACATATGATAAGGTCTACCACAACAAAAAAATGGACGCCAATAGGATGTTAGGTGGTAGTCAAACGAATGCACACATAAATTAAATGTGGATGTAACGAGGACACTAAAAAAATGCTATCAGAACTCCCAAAATGATGCACCAATGATGCAATTAAGATGCACCAAGGATGGAAATATGATGCAATGAGGACACAAATATGATGGAAAGGGAGCCTAAAAAGAACACAAAAATACAATAAAGATGCACAATAAAACTAGATAAGTACACACAAAGATGCAAATAATGGATGCAAAACATATGCAGAAAGAAATGCCTACCTATGGTGTCCTATTTTATGTAAAAAAAACCAATATAACAAAGGAAGGGGATGTCAAAGTGAAAAAATGAGGGTATTGTAATAGTGCCTTATCCATCTTAAGAATATCACAAAGCAATGTAAAAAATTGTAACAAAATCCCTCTAGCTAAGAAGCCATGAAGCCATGAGTGAATGGTATCAATCTTATAAAAGTTGTCTAGTACTTTTATCTATTCCCAACTACTTAAAGTGATTTTCTTGCATTGGAAGGATAGCCTACAAGGAGAAAAACATTTCTTTATGGGGAATTGAAACACCTTTGCTTTACCATCATACCAAGTTCCCATTGACCGTTTAGATAATTTTTGAATAGAACTTAAGTTTCAACTTCTAATCACCTTTTTTATCAAGATTTATGGGAGGTCACTGATAACTTTCTCGAATTGAGATGTACACACATATTCATTGAAACTTTTACTAAAAGAAAACATAATTTGATGTTTATAAATTTTAATGGAAATATATAAAAAAAAAAAATCTTAGAATTAATCCATAAAATCTAAAAATAATATTTTCCTATAATTAGTCCACATAAAATTTACGAAGTCAACATGTAGAAGAGGAATAGAAAAATGTGCCCACTTTAAAATATTTATTTGATAGTATCGTATAGCAAACTGTTTTTTCCCAAATTGAAAAAATTCTAACAATGATATTGTTTATGTTTTAGGATTATTTGTGTTTAAATTTTTTATGTCCACATTTTCGATTTCATTTAGGTTTATAATTAGGATAAATTGTATCACTTTTTGGCCCTACGCCACATGCTTTTCACCGATAGAGAAACTATTTGATAAAGAGTGAAGAGTTCATAAGAAATTATTATTTTCAAATCTAAGAACTCTTATTATTTTCAAATCTAAGAACTCTTATTATTTTCAAATCTAAGAACTCTTATCTTAGTTCACATATCAATTAGAAGATAATGAAAGAATGAATTGGTTTGTGTTTCAATTATAATTAATCATTAGAACTATACTCAGTGAATATAGATTAGATATTTATAAAGAATAGGTTCATATAACTTTCCAAATGTAAGGATGTTAGTTGTGGAGCTTGATTATCTTCTCGATTCAGAAATCTTGTTTCAATTGTGTTGGGATCCCGTTTTCTGATGGGAGGGTGTGAGGGGGATTTTCCCCCACATATCTTGACAAGGGGGTCTAGGGGGAGGGGCGGGGGAGGGCAGCCCCCTTGAAGACAATTTTTTTGGAAAACTACCTTGTAAAATATTGCAATTTCATAGTCAATTTGGACCGTCCATTAAAATTCACAAATTAGACGATATAAGTTATGTTGTTTATTTTTTCCCTAGAAGAACACCCTTTTATGTATGAGGGAATTGTATTGCAGTTGTGTATGTGTGTGAATATTGTATTATGAGAGATGAGACTATGAGAGAAAGAAGAAGAAGTTACATTGGGTGTGTTGTAGGTTGTATCCCTTCATTTTGYTGGATAATAATAAAGGAAGGAATGRCAATTTCTATGGTGGATGTATCCCACATTTGGTGAACCACTTATATATGTGCCTCTATTGTATTGTGTATCTTCTATCTTTTATTTCCACATCTATTTTTATTTTATTGCTCCATGATCCTATTTTTGTAACAAAGAAGAGTTTGAATGCAGAACACGTGAATGTGATAATATTAACCTAGAATTAAAAAAAGAGTTATGAAAAAAGTAAAAAAATTAATCAAGTAGTTAGATCAATGACTATCTTTAAGTCAAATATAAAATCAAGATATTCAAGAAATTAAAATAAGACAGACAAATTCTAATGCCTACAATAAATGAAAAAAATACACATATTACCACAACCATAAATTGCATGATTGTGAATGCTTTGATTCTATGGGAAATCCCATAAATATTAAAAAGAAAAATAGAGTAATTCTATGGGCAATCCCATAAATATTAAAAAAAAAAAATGAGTTGGGAAAGATGCAAAATAGTCAGCCACAATTAAAACAAAATCTCTAAAAATCTCAATATTGATCATTTCTCCATCTACCACCCTTTCCTCTATAAACACTTTTTCTATATACTATCATGGAGAACTACTAATATATTTATAAAGTTCATGAAAATTTTGAAGAAAGTGACATGATCACTCTAATAAGAGAAAATAAACCTAAAAACTATTTTTCTACCTCTACCACCCTTGTTTCCTCTATAAACACTTTTTCTCCATGGAGAACTACCAATATATTTATAAAGTACATGAAAATTTTGAAGAAAATGACATGATCACTCTAATAAGAGGAAATAAAGCTAAAAACTATTTTTCTATAAGGCATGTGAGGCCACACAACATGTCAATGTTTAGAATCTTTACCTAGTCCAATATTTTAGATTGTTTGCCACCGTGGTGATAATGATTTCACATATGCTCCCAAGTTAAGAAAGAGATAGACAAGAATGACAAAATATACATTTACAAGTACAAAAGCTAAACCAAAAGGATTCAAAAATGGTAAAGATGCAATAATGGAAGACCATAAAATAAAGTATCTTATTAATGACTTTGATGTTCACTATGAAATGTAGAAAAAGGTATTTGAATAACATTACAAATATTAGAAGATTGTAAAATTTAAGAGAAAATTTGCAAAAAGGTATAAGTAATTAAGAAGAAGTTCATTTTAGTGGGTTAGTTCAAGTGGATGAGTGTTGTGTTTCTAAAGTGAGAGGTCTCGGGGTCAAATCCACGACCATACATTGTTTCCATTGTTATGTTTATTGAACCTCACTTGATGTTTCCATTAGGGTAGACCCGTCATCAAATAGACAATTTACCTCAGTCAGATGAAGGTTTCCCAAACTTTCATTCCCCCCAAAAAATAAGAAGAAGTTTTATGCTAATAAACAATGACATAAAGAAGGAATTGATTTAAAATGTTAAAAGGAAAATTAAATTTTTAGCTTAAGACATGAGATGCCTATTAATAATTATGATATCATAGGCTCTCTACTAAACCTAGAGAATTAAAGGAATGAGTTAAAGATATCTCAAGTACTTACAACCATTATGGACAAAGCCTTTATAACCCCTTTGAAAATGATAAGCCGATTCCATTATCAACCTAGCTTGTTAAGTGAGAATTATGGTGGCCCCTTTGTTTTTGGTATTATAGATATGGTGGTGCGAGATTATTTAGGTGAGAATTAGGGTCGTGTCATCGATTTTGAGAAATATAGAACAAATGGCAAGGTGTACCGGAGTGACAAGGTGTACCAGGAAATAATGAATAATATATTTCAAGGGATGTAATTTCCATTTTACATGAATATTGTGGTTGGACAGTTACATACATATCACTAGACAATAATGAATAGAGTAATGCACATTAATTCTAGCTAACTTGGTTGGTTTGTCTATGTTTGTTTAATCATTGCTTATGCCCTTAGGTCACATTGTTTAAATTAATATGTAAAGGATGGGAAAAGGGTTCAAATGTTTGCTAGTTAGATGGGTATGTAATACTTGATTATGTCATCGAGCCACACTGTATAAATTAATATGTAAATTATGGGAAAAAGGTTTAAATGTTAGTTGGTTACATGGTTATGTAATGGGGTGGATATTTTATTATGGGATGGTTTAGGTGATGTATGAGAAAAATATTTTATAATTGGATAGTTATTGAATATAATGGAATTATATTTCTTATTTTATCTATCCTTTAATTAATAATTTACATTTTTATTTTATCTATCTTTTAACTAATAATCTACATGGATGATGTGTATGTTGTGTTTATTTAGTTAAATTTTATGGTTTGTTAGCTTTGTTTATTATGAAAGATATTGATTATTTTTATTAATATTAATTTGCATACTTAAGAAGTAGTAAGAGTTGATGGACTGGAAATGTATTGAGGTTTCTTCTTGATTTTATTGTATTCCTCATATGAAAAACATATAGGTAACACACTTTGTGTTATGACCTAAGGGGGGCATATATATGGCTAATTGTATATGATATGACCTCAAGGGGGGCATATATGGGCCTAAATGTACATGTAACGTGTAAATACATATGTAATAGGGCCAGCCTAGTGATAAAGGGGCCTCATGTGCAAGTGTGAATAACTATATATAAGAGATTATGTATTCATTATTGGGGAAGGGAATGGTGAAGTATGAATGGTATTTGGTTATTTGGAGGGGGTTCCCCTATTCTTTAAGGAGTTATCGTGTAACATATCTATATTGGAGCTGTGCTCCACGTTGATATTCTTTACATGGTGTGTACTTATATTATTTTATGATATTTTGAGCATTTGGTTCATTACATTTGGTATCAGAGCACGAATCCTAGGGTTTTTCTTCCTCAATAAAGTCATTTTATAATTTTAATTATAAATTTTTCTTGGAGCCACTTCAGAAGGAAAAACCTAGAGGATATTGATAATACTTATCAGTGTACCTATGGTACAAATTTCATCTTCTGGATCATTGTACTTTCGTAGATACACTCCGTGGAAGATAGGGTATCTGACTTGTCTCAAACAGGTGTTCTGGGTAAAACATTAATAAATTCTTCCTAGAGTATACAAATTGAGTGAGACAAATTGAATTGGATAGTGGATAGTCTTTAGTATTTCTGGTAGAATTTATATCAATTATTTTTCGTGGGGCACGCTATACAAGTTCGCTCTCCTAGAAAGGCCAAAAATCAACAAGGTGTGGGGAAGTTACCATAACTTCCAATTGACACATCCAATTTTGGTCAGAATTGTGGCATTGATTTTTTTTTTTTTCAGAGTACTACAAACCACAATTTTAGAATCAGAAGGGCCAAAATTGCATAGATACATTAGAAGCAAGGTCGGCTAGGAAGACAGACTCCAAATCAAGGTTTCCAAGGCATGTTGACTTAAAATTATCATAACTTTTTATTGGAATGTCCGATTGAGGTGATTCAAAATACGTTGGAAAGATAAAACATATAATATTATATTAGAGCATGGATTATAACTATTTGAGAAATTTATCCTTAATATAGTGAGGTCGGAAGTCAAGGATTGGGGTTAGACCTTAATTAAGAATCAATGACAATACCTAACTTTAGAGGAGATGAAGATACAGATGAAATCAGTCCCATGGAATGGTTGAGTATGATATAGAAATCTTTTTATGAGGATTGATATAATTACTTTTGGGGCATATTTTTATTTTTTAGGTGGATCTCATAAGTGGTGGAGAAGCCTTGATGAAGATACTAGAATCCACTACACATGGCTCTAACCCCATTGAAGATACTAGAATCATGAAGATGGGTAACACTTTTGCTTGTTTTATGAGAATTTTTTTATATTTTAACAGGTTCTTCAACTTCCAGTAAAGAAAAGTATTTTTTTTGTTTATAATTTCACTTTACAGTAAAAACAAAACTTGTGAAGAATTTTGTTAGCTTTCCACTGACTATTTTTCAATTTTTTTGTAGAGATTTGATATGTCAATTTGACAATTTTTTGACAGTATGTTCGTTACAAATGAAGGAAAAGATAATGAGTTATGTTTTCCATTATTATTAAACTTTTGTTTTTGACAAACGAAATATATTGCAACAATCTACAAAGACTCTATTTTTTGATGACTATAGTTTTGAATCTAATGGATGAATATTAGAATTTTTAGAATTCTTTGAAGTTGACCAATCTAAAAACGTTGCACATTTTAAACACATTTTTTTACCCCGCCATGTATCTATCTTAATTTTTACTTAAAAGTAAAATCTAAAAATACCCTTTTGAAGAGAACAGTTTAGGGATTTTGAATATAAATTTTCCATTCTGTATTTTTAGAGATATGGATTTTTTATTTCACTGAATCATAATGTCACTTGAAAATATTATGCAGTGATTTTTTAAAAAAATAAATAAAATTAGATAAAAACAATGAAAATGAAAACAAATTATATCCAATGAAAGTAGATTCAATTTAAAAAAAATGCCAGTATCAATTTCGAAACTAAATTCTGAGTATTTGTATGAGTCTGCTACATCTAAAGTTCAAGTAAGCTGGAGAGAATTCACAGTTTCCTGCAAATAGTCCCATTTGCAGGTTTTCAGCCGAAATATTATTTCGTCCGAACAATATCTTTTAATGGAATTCGTTAAAAATAAACCTTTTGGCCGAAATGTGCTTATCACAGGAAAAAAAATCATCCAAAAAATATTGTACATGATTGTCGAGGGTGTTGTTCTATTTGATGTGTGAACTTTCGACCGAGAATTTTTTTGGCTGAAAAATCCTATCTTTCGGCCGAAAAAATGCCGCTAAGAATTTTGGAGACCTAATTCTCACAAAAGTGTTACCCATCTTCATGATTTTATCCAAGATTTTGAAAACATATTCTCACATAAATGGATCAGGGATACAAAAATGGAGGAAATGTATATAATTCAATATGAATTAAAAGAAGCAAAGGAAGAGATTAAGAAGAAGGGCGAGGAGCTATCTAAGATAATATCCCTTAATGAATCACTCATTAAGGAGGTTAAGAACCTAAAGCAAGAAAATACTAGCAAAGGCAAGAGGGGAAAAGATGAATCAAGGAAAGATTTGAAAAAGAAAGATGAAGACATATGTAGATCATAATAAAAAAATATTGGATGAGGTTAAGATATTGAAAGAATAAAAGAAAAATTGTCAAAATAAAGAAGAAAGAATGATCTTGGATGAAGAATCTACCAAAAGACTGCTAGATGAAATTTGCAAGAAAGTTGAGGAATCCTTAAATACAAATGAGGTAAAGTCAGAAATAAAATCCATAATTGAAGAAGGACGTCAGAATTTGATAGATGGGGTCACCTTGTAGCTTCAAAAGGAGAAATAAGACAAGATTCAAGAAGGTCAACATAAGATACTTGAAGAAGTTGAACTCCATCTAGAGGATGTACATGCCAAATATGATGGTATTATTTCCAAGACTAGAGTAATCAAGGACCAAGCAAAGATTATCGAAGATGCCATTGTATCTGAAAAGAAGATAGATGAAGTGCATGTGAAGAGTGAAGAAAAACCGTCAAATGTGAAGTCGTATCGACACCCTCATTACCAGGAAACATTTCAAGGAAGACAAGAAGGACGATATCAACATTATGAAGGAAGAAGATGGAATACTTGTCAATATTCATGGAACAAGCCATCAACAAAATACTCTTCAACAAGTTATTATCAGAGACCAACAACCACTACAAATTGGAGAAGCTTCAACAAAAATACATGGAATCAAAGGAAAGAAAATTATGCAACAACTAGACACCAAGGATTAATATCGAAAATAATTTATTTTGGATGGATAGATCATCAACAATGGAATGAAGAAAGTAGGACCATAATAAAACCATATTATTTGGTTTCATCACATGTGAAGCCTTTAAATGCAAAGCTTTGAGGATAAAGTTTTTTGAAGGAGGGTACTATGTTATGACCCAAGGGGGGCATATATATGGCTAAATTTATATGATATGATCCCAAGGGGGGGGCATAAATGGGCCTAAATGTACATGTAATGTGTAAATAAATATGTAATAGGGTCGGCCTAGTGATAAAGGGGCCTCATGTGAAAGTGTGAATAGATATATATAAGAGATCATGTATTCATTATTGGGGAAGGGAATTGTGAAGTATGAATGGTATTTGGTTATTTGGAGGGGGTTCTCCTATTTTTTAAGGAGTCACTATGTAACGTATCTATATTGGAGTTGTTATCCATGTTGACATTCTGTACATGGTGTGTACTTCTGTTATACATTTCGTGTGAGACCTTCCCTACATCAAGGGTTGATTTGTTCATGCTATACTACAACATCCTTTCTTGGACACTCTAGTGAACCTTGGTCTACAAATTTGAGCCAAAAAGTAGTTTTGTTGTCGTGACCAAATCATGCTAAATGTGTGGTTTGGGGAAAATGAAGTGATGGATTATAAAGGAATCAATGCAATATTTGTTTAACAAATCAAATAGTCCACAAGAAAAGAATCATCATCTTTGTCATGGAGTCTAGATAAAGTCAAGAATGAGTTATTGTATGATAAAGTCTATGAAATTTTATGGATTTATACTCAAAGCTCAAGTGTTANTGCAATATTTGTTTAACAAATCAAATAGTCCACAAGAAAAGAATCATCATCTTTGTCATGGAGTCTAGATAAAGTCAAGAATGAGTTATTGTATGATAAAGTCTATGAAATTTTATGGATTTATACTCAAAGCTCAAGTGTTAGTAGTTGATGGGAGTTTCTTGGGCCAGTTATGTAAACGATTTAGTTGTTTTAGGGATGCATGGATTCACATCCAATTAATTATCAAAATTATAATAAATAGAATGTTAGTTTTGTTGTTAAAAACCAGTTATGCATAAAACATTATGATTTTACATAATTGCTAGTTGGTAAGAGAATTATTTTATTCTTATACAAGACATAATAATGAGAAGAATGTCCATAAAGATAGAGGAGCACATAATACAACTAAACTAACTAGGAAAGAAGATGCAAGAGAATATCCACATCATTGCAAAGTATGCTATGTTCCATATAGAAAAAGAAGAATGAGAAAACAATCAAAAGAAATTCTTTCTTCTTAATTATGTCCTCATGGTTGTGTTTGTTGGGTACATGTTATATTCTTTGCACGACTAGCACTAGTAACTGCTACATTGCGCTGGGCGCATAGGGGGGTTTGAGGGGAGGGTGCTAGGCCCCCCTTCAGGGGTTGCAGGGGTTTGGGGGCATCACCTTCGATAATTTTTTTGCATCGGGAAAATGTCGCATTTTTTCCTCGTTTTTTGTGTCACCTCGATTTTTCGTGTCCATTGTTGGGCAGTTTTTTGACACAAGGTTTTTGCTGATGGTTTTATATTTTCGGTTAAGGAATTAGGGTTGTTGACTAATCCAGGTCATTGGGTTAGGGTTTTGGATGCCACTAGCTCCTATATGTATATTGTATTGTAAACAATGTATCACTATGAATGAATATAGAATATGTTGGTTTTCTCGGTTTGGGTTTCCAGCCGAGAAATCTCTGTGTAATGTTTGTATTTTCCATTGTATCTTTTCTGTTCTTTTACTAAAAATATGTTTGTAATAAATAATTGTACAAGGTTAAAATATACATTTGGTATCAGAGCTTTGTTGGCTTCAGGGGGACGCCTTTGTGGTTAAGGGTTTGGCTCGGGACTATGATAATCCTTGTTACAGTGGGAGATTTTTGGTATTGATTTTTCAGGTGAAACAAAATAGTGAGTTGTTTGAAAATGGATGTCAAGAAGTTTAATGGGAAAGGTTTTGAGYTGTGGAAGCTCAATATAGAATATTTGTTGGTGGAAAGAGATCAATGGATCACGATGGATCCAAGTACTGTACCTACATAAACTTCAACAGATGACTGGAAAAAGTTGGATAAGAARTCGAAGAGAATTATCCAATTGTGTCTCTCARATTCAATATTACTAAATGTGTTAGAGGAAGCTACAACTAAATATTTATAGGATAAGTTGGGGAAGTTGTATCAGTCTAAGTCCCTAGTAAATAAACTATTCCCAAGAAAGAAGCTATATAACCTRGGGATGAGAGATGGAGACTCGGTGGTAAGCATTTGAACGCCTTCAATACTGTGGTAAGTTAGTTAGTATCTGTTGAGATTAAAATTCAGATGAAGATAAGTGTACAAGTTTATTGTGCTCTTTACCAGACTAGTGGGATATTCTGGTTGTGGCCATAAGTAGTAATACAAGTTCCTTGAAGTTTGATGAAGTGATATCATCCTTGTTGTTAGAGGAGATGAGAGGGAAGAACATGGAAGGACATATCACAAATGCATTATTTGCAAGAGGACGCTCCCAAGAAAGAAATAGATCCAAGTCCTCAAGTGGGAGATGTAAGTCTAAGGGAAGATCTAAGTCTCCTGAAAAGTTTGTAAAGGTATGCTGGAGATGTGGACAAGAAGGGCACTACAAGAAACAGTGTAAATCCAAAGTTTAGAAAAAGAAGGGATTTGAAGAATCTCCTTCTACAAAAGAAAATACCTCCAAGGAAGAAGGAGGGGATGTGTACTTGGATTCTTCAAGAACACATGCAGATCATAAGGCATAGTTGGTTGACTCAAGTGCATCCTTTCATATGAATCCCCACAGGGAGTGGTTCTGTGAATATGAAAGGTATGACAGAGGTAATGTTTTTCTAGGTGATGAATCGACAACCATAATCATAGGTCGAGGAAAAGTCAAGTTGAGGCTCATATATGGAAGGATTAGAACATTAATTGGTGTTTTTCACATCCCAGGTTTGGCCAAAATTTTTATTTCTATAAGAAAAATGGACGATGCAGGGGTAAAAACAATATTTGAAAAGGAAACCTGCAGGATGGTTCGAGGAGCAATGGTGTTGCTGAAGGGAGTTTGGTTTGGAACTCTATATAAGATACAAGGAAGCACTATTAGTGATGGGTGTAATAGTTCCATTGTTCCTGATATTGGAGTTGAAGAAGAAAGAAATCCTATAGCCTCTGGAGAAAAGGTTATGTTGTGGCATCAAAGACCAGGGCATATTGGAGAGAAGGGTCTTTGAACACTACATAGTTAAGGTGTGGTTGAAGGTATGTCTAACTGATCTTTGGATTTTGATTTCTGTGAACATTGTGTATATGGGAAGCATAATCGGGTAAGATTCCCCTCTGGTGCAATGAGGGAAGAAGGAATTTTACAGCTAGTTCATAGTGATGTGTTTGGACATGTGTCGGTTCCATCACTGGGAAACTCTGTGTACTATGTCTCATTTATAAATGACTTCTCAAGGAATACTTGTATATATTTATCAGGAAGAAATATGAAGTCTTTGACAGGTTTAAAGAGCTTAAGGCTCTTGTTGAGAATCAAACAAAGAAAAGATTAAGGTGTTTAGGATAGATAATGACAGAGAGTTCTGCGGGAATGAATTTGAAGAATTATGTAAGAAGTGAGGTATATAAAGGAAGAAGACTACTCCATATACACCTCAACAAAATGGAGTTGCAAAAAGGATGAACATGACACTGATGGAAAAAGCAAGGTGCATGCTCAGTGGTGCCGGGTTAGGACAAGAATTCTGGGTAGGGGCAGTGGGTACTGCATGCTATCTGGTCAATAGATCACCCTCATCAGTGCTGGATGACAAGACTCCACAAGAGGTATGGACTGGTAATAAACCTTCTCTCACACATCTCAAGGTATTTGGATGAGGCCTTCGTGTTCCAAAGGAAAACAAGAGTAAGCTAGATAAGAAGGCTGGAAAATGTATCTTTATTGGGTATAAATATGGTCTCAAAGGTTATAAATGTTATAATCTTTGGGACCTAGAAACTAAGAAGGTTGTGTATAGCCGAGATGTGGTATTTAGAGAAATGAAGGATGTTGTTAAAAAATAAGTCCTACCAAGTAAGGAAGAACCAGAGAAAATAGAGTTTGATTTAAAGGATGATGAATCAAATTCTATAGAAGAATATGAATCAGAAGAAGAAGATCCTCATTCTCTAGTATTGAGGAGATTGGTTCGAGAAAGAAGGCTATTGGAAAGGTATACTCCATATGATTTCCATTCATTTTTTTCTTTGTATATTACTGATGATGATCCTAGAACTGTCAGGGAGGCAATGGATTGAGAGGATGGAAAACTCTGGAAAATGGCCATGGATGAAGAAATGGCAGCCTTGATTAAGAATGAGGTGTGGGATCTAGTGGAGTTGCAGACTGGAAGAAATCCCATTGGCAACAAATGGGTATTTAAAAAGAAGCTGAATGCATAAGGAAAAGTGGATAAATAAAAAGACCGGTTAGTAGTAAAGGGTTATTCACAGGTTGAGGGAAGTGATTTTGGTGAGATTTTTTCTCTTGTTGCCAAGTTAACTTCTATAAGATTTTTCTTAACTGTTGTTGTTGCATTTCATTTTGAATTAGAACAGATGGATGTGAAGACAACATTCCTACATGGGGATATGGAAGAATAAATCTATATGAAGCAACCAAAAGGATTTTCTATGAAGGTAAAGAAGGAGCTAATATGCAAGATGAAAAAGTCCCTGTATGGTTTAAAACAATCACCAAGGATGTGGTATAAAAAATTTGATACTTATATGCTGGGACTTGGCTTCACAAGAAGCAAAGATGATCACTGTGTGTATTTTAAATTAATTGGTGATCAATTGATTTATTTGTTCTTGTATGTGGATGACATGTTGCTGATAGAAAAAAACAAGGACATTATCTATGATGTGAAAACTCAGTTGTCAATTAAATTTGACATGAAGGATCTCGGTGCTTCAAATTTCATTTTGGGCATGGAAATTAAAAGAGATCAGAAAAAGATGAAACTATGGTTAAATGAGGGAAAATATATCGAGACAATATTGCAGAGGCTTAATATGCAGGAATGTAAACCAGTAAAGGTCTCTATTCCTGTTGGTGTAAAGTTATTTGCGGATCAGTGTCCCAAGACATATGAAGAGGAGGAGGACATGTCTCGTGTTCCATGCGTGAGTGCAGTTGGAAATTTGATGTATGCAATGGTTTGTACCAGACTGGACATTGCACATGCAGTGGGAGTTTTGAGTAGGTATATGTCAAAACCAAGGAAGGAGCATTGGACAACAGTAAAAAGGGTTTTTAGTTATTTGCGTGGAACTGCTAGCTATGGATTGTGCTACCAAGAAACACCAGGATTTTACAGAGTGTTGGACATACATGGGTTTTTGGATGCATACTGGGTTGGAGATATGGATCTTAGGAGATCTACAAGCGGGTATGTGTTTAACCTATTTGGAGGAGAAATCGGTTGGATGAGAAAAATATAGGTTGTAGTGGCAGTTTCAACTACAGAAGCTGAATACATGGAAACCACTCATGCAAGTAAGGAAGCAATATGGTTACAAAGATTGTTTTCAGGTATTGGGTTGGTACAACAACATGTAACGATAGATTGTGATAGTCAATGTGCAATTTTTATGGTGAAGAACTTGATTTATCATTCAAAGACAAATCATATTGATATTCAATATCATTTTGTGAGAGATATGGTTGAAGAAAAGAAAGTGTTGCTGATAAAGGTGGACACTTTGAATAATTTTGCAGATTCATTAACAAAATCTGTGAGCACTGAGAAGTTCTCTTGGTGTAGAGGATCCATGGGCATTGCTGCCCTGGATTGTTGACTATGTAATCCTGTAACCCCATGTATGAAATGAAAACAACAAGTGGGAGAATGTTGGGTATGTGTTATATTCTTTGCATGACTAGCTTTAGTAATTTCTATGTTACGCCGGGTGCATTTGAGGGCAACGCCCCCAAGAATTTTTTTCCTCGGGAAACGTGTTGCATTTTCCTCATTTTTTGTGTCACCTCAATTTTCGTGTCCATTGTTGGGAGGTTTTTCGACACATGGTTTTTATCGATGGTTTTATATTTTCGGTTAAGGAATTAGGGTTGTTGACTAATCCAGGTCATTGGGTTATGGTTTTGGATGCCGTTGGCTCCTATATGTATATAGTATTGTAAACAATGTATCACTATGAACGAATATAGAATATGTTGGTTTTCCCGATTTGGGTTTCTAGGGGAAAAATCTCTGTGTAATGTTTGTATTTKCCATTGTATCTTTTCTGTTCTTTTAYTGAAAAATTGTTTTCAGTAAATAATTGTACAAGGTTAAAATCTACAATGTTTATATTTATAAGATACTTTTCATGAGGAATTGTACAAATTTTTTCATACCATATCCCCACATTTCACAATTAAAATAATTTGTATCAATGGAAATATAAAAATGACCAAATGACCACTCATTACAATGTGTGTTTCATTATCCACATTTCATAATATTTGATAATAAAAATAACAAGTAAAAAATGCAAATGTTTTAGCCAACTTTCTTAACTTATTGCTTCCAACAAATACATGCATTTCTTTTCTAGTTGTTTCAGAGGCCATAATGACCATTATAACATGGTCACAACATTCACCTTGTCCTTAAAAATTTCCCAACATTACAAACAATTTGAAAAATATTAAATAACACCACGAAGGAGACAACACCAATTAAAAATACCATTTAACAAGATATACAATATGGTGACAATACAAGTCATCAAAGGGTAACTACATAAGAAATTGCATTAACCCATGATGCATCTCTTCTCTTACATAAGAAATTGCATTAACCCATGATGCATCTCTTCTCTGGTACAACCAAGGAAACAATGATAGCATGTTTGTTTAGAAAGAATTTGTGCACAATTTAAAAAAACTATAAAATAAATAAGAGAATGTTCTCTCAAACATTTNTACATAAGAAATTGCATTAACCCATGATGCATCTCTTCTCTGGTACAACCAAGGAAACAATGATAGCATGTTTGTTTAGAAAGAATTTGTGCACAATTTAAAAAAACTATAAAATAAATAAGAGAATGTTCTCTCAAACATTTGCATTAATGTGGCTTTGAGTTTACATGAACATCTTTTCTAGTATTTAGAATAAACATACCATGAACGTATTTAGAATCAAGCATACCATGAATAAACAACTAGTTTACATGAACACCTTTTCCACATATTTAGAATCAAGCATACCATAAATAATATAAAGATGATGAAAATAATCATGAATAATACAAAGATGATGAAAATAATCACAGGGTGTTTCTTTTTGGGATTGAAAAAGTTTTTAATTCCAGAAGTACAAACATAACAAAACATACATTGTATTTGCATACCTAACAATGCCACGGCCAGGCTACAGTACCTTTACAAAATCACAACACCAACCATCATCCATTTTCTGGAGTGGTTTATTCATGGAGTAATTTTTACTTTTCCGCATGTTATTTGATGAGCTGTGGGAATAGGAAATGGTGATTTTAATAATTTAAAATTTATAATTTTGTAAACTCTGATAGGGTAAATAGATTCGTATCGGTAATGAAAACGAAATTTGAAATATGGTAAGTTTTAATATTGTAAATAGATTCGTAAATCCATTTTCATAAGTAATACTTTCAGACCACAATTTTAATATTGTAAATAGATTTGTGCAT
The DNA here is from genome assembly GCA_010110895.2 of Picea sitchensis. Classification (NCBI taxonomy): domain Eukaryota; kingdom Viridiplantae; phylum Streptophyta; class Pinopsida; order Pinales; family Pinaceae; genus Picea; species Picea sitchensis. The sequence continues at coordinate 36,752 of SNQJ01S0112046.1, read as the reverse complement.
CCATTTTCATAAGTAACAACTTTATACTGCAAATTTAGTAATTAAAATTTGCAATTTTAACAATTAGACAAATATCCTATTAGATTTGGAAGAAAAAACAAGAGTCTTTGCGATACCAAAAATCCATTTCCTTACCTGTCCACCTATATTGCCTCCCTTCAATGACACCCCTCTTTTTCTCTTTCTCGCAACGACCATATTTATATATTAAGCATAGATTTCTCCATTTAAAATTAAATTGAATTGATAATTCCGGTATAAAAATGATATAAAAAAGAATATNACAATTTTAATATTGTAAATAGATTTGTGCATCCATTTTCATAAGTAACAACTTTATACTGCAAATTTAGTAATTAAAATTTGCAATTTTAACAATTAGACAAATATCCTATTAGATTTGGAAGAAAAAACAAGAGTCTTTGCAATACCAAAAATCCATTTCCTTACCTGTCCACCTATATTGCCTCCCTTCAATGACACCCCTCTTTTTCTCTTTCTCGCAACGACCATATTTATATATTAAGCATAGATTTCTCCATTTAAAATTNAGCAAGTTATTTGAATTACTCAAATTAGACTATACACTGGAAACAGTGAAATCTTGAAATTTTAAAATTTTATACAGTCTATAGACTATGCCATAGATATATACATATATGGATTCCCACATTAATACAACAAACTTTTTTTTTCAGTAGAAAATTAACTCATTATATTATTGAAAATATAAGATCCCACAAGAGTCCATAGCAGAAACTAGTCCATAGACCATGCTCAATAAAAAACAACTACACACATCCCAGCACACAGGCTGCAAAAAGAGATACAAAAAACAGGGCAAAAACCCCCAATAGAAACCAGAAAAGAAGCTAACGTCAGTAGCTGCACGCCCTCAAAGGATCTCAAAGTGTTTTCCCAACACCGCGCACCCCAAAAGGACCTCAAAGTGTAAACCAAAACACCACACGCCCCCAGCTGGACCTCAAATTTCTAGTCCAAAACCTCTTCAAGCCAAGGAGGGAGAGGACAAGAGGATCAAAAAACCAAAATTATGAAACCGCTCGCAAAAAAATGCGGCTCCGAGTCTCCTTGGCCTCTAAACAACAGCCATCGAGAGGATTGTCGCCACCCTCCAGAAGGTCCTCCTCGCGCCCATATCATGACGCCCATTCGAAGACCAACACTGCCACCGCCCAAATCCTCCACCTCCACCGCTGCCGAGTCCCTCAGTATAGGAAAAACGCAGGCAAGGGATTGATCCCAAAAGCACAGCCCGTCTCGGCCCCTAGATGCTGCCACCAAGTGATCGTAGCCAACCACAGATGGACGTCCCCTGGGAATGAAACTTTCACCACCGCCATCCTCAAGCCCGCGAATACCCATACAATACCGTCACAACCCTAGCCCACTCGCTTTCGCATGGTTTATGCCTGCGCACCACCATGGAGGCCAGGGTTGCGGCTAATGAAACATAGTTGCAGAGACCACAGGGTAAACCCTAACTCGACTCTCAAAATCACCGGTTCCCTAATAATACAATACACTTGGCGTGTGAGGACTACTCGATCGATGGATGCAACCCTAAAAAATTATGTACTGGTCAGAAGCAAGAAATAAATCCCCTAGATTTCTCTCAATAAGAACGAGAGATTTGTTTGTTAAGAACAACTAATAGCGTATGTCTGTCTGTGTATTGAGATTTAAGGGTTACAAATGTTAAATATTGGGATTTTAGGGTTAAAAATGTTAAATATTGAGCTTGGATTTAATTGGATTTGCATTGCAGTGTTAGTGTTTTGTGTTCTACATGTGCGCAACCCAGTGAGAGAGTGAGTGGCAGTTCAACATAGAAGATGGGGTGTCCATCAACAACAACAACGAGAAATTTTATAAAACAGGAGATGGGATGAAAGACAAAGAGAAAATAGGAAAAAGGCAAAAGATACAAAGGGACATGGGAAGGGTATTCTATCATAGGCCACCCCGTGTTCTTTCTCCTTGAACGATTCAAGTGCCCCCACAATCTCATTTTTTTCAGTAAGGCTAAATTTGACTTATGTACAGGACTCTATGATAGATTGGATTGGATTTGGAATGGTTACCATTTAGATGTTTCATGTACTGTAATGTAAAGCAATGGGAAGGATGGGTGAAGTTCACCAAGTATTCCCTTAGTTTGGCTGTATGTATGGTTGTAGCAAAGTTATCACTCAATGGTATTTCCTCTATTGTTTCACTTAAAACATGGGTTAATGGAGTTGTTCAAAGTAAATCATGGCCAGGAAGTTACCCACAAAATAATATTTTCGTGTATTGCTTCATATCAAGTAGAATGAAATTATGTAATGTAAAGTAATGGGAAGGATGGGTGAAGTTCACCAGGGATACCCTTAGTTTGTCTATAAGTATGATTGTAGAAAATTTATTCCTCAATTATCTTTCATCTATGGTTGCACTTAAAACATGGGTTAATGGAGTTGTTCAACGTAAATAATGGCTACGGAAGTTAACCAAAAAATAACATTTTCATGTATTTCTCCGAGTAGATTGAAATTGAACAGTGGTTTTTTCAATTCATCTATATAATTGCAAGATCGCTACTCATTTCGTAATTTCAATCATGGCGACGCAAATTGACTACACAAGAAATGTTGAACAAAGAAAGGAAAATATTCCCTATACAATCTAAAATTCGTTCATTTACACCTATCTAGAGAAAATCAATGCACATGTATCAACCTATCTAGAGAAACGCAGTGCACATGTATCAAATTGTTTAAAGAAAAGTGTGTACATGTACCAAATTGTTTAAAGAAAACCGTGTTTACTCACACCTCTTCAGAACAAAGTAATGCACATGTAAATGATATAACAAAGAGAATATATAAAGACGAAATGTGTCACGGAAAAGGCAATTCATGTCACTAAAAAGGCATTTATCGGTGGTATTTTTGCCGGGACAACTGAACACCATCAAGCTCTATCCTAGAAGGGAAATCATAGACAAAGAAGGAAATACAGTGAACAACTGGACATATTGATGGATCAAGCGATGTCTCTTATTGGAAAAGATCATACTGCAGGGGATCAATTGCAGAATTCTTCAGAGGAAAGCCTAACAATACAACATAATCCAAGATCAGAAGGGGTTGTTGGAGCAACGTGAGGATAACTCAACCTTTCTCCTTGTCATAAGCCTCTATTTCCTTGAGGTCGACCAAAACATTAAGATATGGGATAATCTATGTTTTGCAGGTTTAAGTTCACTATACCATTCTCCAACCTATGTATTTTATTGGATATGAGCTTGTGTGTCTGGTGGTTTCCAACCTGTGGGTTGCACTGGGTTGTGAGCATTGGGTGGTTTTTAGCCTGTGGTTTGCGCTGGGTTTCATTTTCAAGTTTTTGGCTCGGTTCTATTTGTTGGCTAAAGAATTCATTTTGGCATTCAGTCTTCATTTGAGGTTTGGTCTTCATTGAGAATTATTTTAGAGGATACACAACAATAAAAATAAGGTGTGACTTAATTGTAAGGTGATAATAAAAGTACCATCCAAATGACCAATAATTATTTTTTCATGGTAGGATGAAACACATTAAGATCCAACATTAGATAATTGGTATGGTAGGGACTTCTYAGAGTACTGCATTGTAGCATAGAATATGTGTTTTCTTTTTCTATTTYAGGTTCCTAGTTTGTTTGTTCTTGCTGGATGGACTGTGTACCAGAGAGTGTTGATACAAATCTAGTGTTCAAGTGCATCTATGTGATACACATAGAAGTTATCATACAATAATGAAAAAACTTTGGGGTAAAAGAATAACCCTTAAAAACACAAGATATTTGTTTAAATGTCACATGATTATTAGTAAATGAATATATCGGTTAGTGAAAAGAGGAAATGTTGGCGTTTTAGGAGGGTCTTTTATATGAGGTTAAGATTTTCAGACCACCTTCCTATCTGTTCCATTTTTAAGGAAAATGTCTGGAAAAGCTATATTTTTCAACTCTATATTGGGTTCTCTTTCCCCAATATATAAACTACCTTAAAGTTCGTTTCTCAGGCTCATCCAAGCCTTAGGCTTATTGACCACACGAAGAGATGTTTACCATTCTTCTTACTCAAACATATCCCCATAATCTAGAACTTATGTATACATTTTCCCAATACTTTTGATTACCTGATTATTGAAAGTAAATTCTTTCATATATCTGTACATGATGTTTTAACTTCCAATGTTCTTGAACATTCGGCACCGAAGGGACCCAACGGTTATACCATATGGGTTCTTAAGATATATAACTTTAGCAATCAAGGAGCATCACAAGTTTTGCAAGTATGCCACATAGCAATCAAGGAGCATTGAGAGAATAACACAATGAAGGAGCACCACCAACATAGCATGCACTCAGGTACTATTACATTCACACTAAAAATAATAACAATACATAAATTCAGATATTGAAATAACTCTTGTAGAGTTATCTGTTGAAAGATATAACTTTAAAAAGAGTAGATATATTTTTTTATGAAAGAAACAAAAGAAGTATGCTACTTAAAATTGAACTCTTTGCACCAGGGAAACGAGGTAACTTGTTATGCTCTCCTTCAATGAGAATATCGACCAAACTCATGGAATACAATTGAATTTCCTATCTTCATTGGTGCCTATTGTCTTAGGAGGGTGGGAAAGGGAAGGAAGGGCCCTAGAAGCTTGATTACCTCCTGCCACTAGTGGGGTTAGGATAGATAGATGCCGCTAAGTTATGGTCTTGCGTGGTGTTGATCCTATATTATTAGTGACACGACCATAGAAATGAATTTAACAAATCTTGGGATGGCTAGGATTTAGGGTTGGTACGAATGGGATTGTTTCCTGGTAGAGAGAGAGAGCCAATGGGCCTAGATAATCTATTGCTTCTTCAAGGGAAACTGTATCATACCCTGTTTGGTCGTATTGAAGCTAAGATGTGAGGGAGGGATGGTGTGCACCATGAACCCTGGTGGATTGGATTGGACAGTTGGATCACTGGCTTGCAATGAATTGGGAGAACAATTTGGTGCTAAAGACTTCGTTGCAACTCTTCCTCTGGTATGTTTGTCTTTACATTGCTTGGAAGCACATCATTTTAAAAATTACAGATACACCTCCATCCGATGTTTGAGGCTATGGCAAGGTGGGGATGAGGAGGTGGCAAGGGTTTGAGCAACATGTCAGGAGGTGGCGAGACACTATTTTATTTATTTATTATAAACTCTAACAATTGAGGAAAACAAATGACGTGCACCACTATATTAATGTCGCATCACGGAGAAAAAATAAAAAAATTATTTGTTTTTAACCATAAATAGATTTAATAGTGAATTTTCAAAAAACTTTATGAAACTGTGTAAGAAACATACAAATTGCACCAGTTAATGTAGCATATCACACCTTTTAATAGGAGTAAACCATCGAGGTGATTACTATAATCCCTCGCTGGAGGCGAGACTAATAATATTAATAAGTAAATAAAATAAGATTTAAAATATTTCATACAAAGGTATATCATAAATGCAGTTACCAAATTGAGGCGAAGTGGATAACAAAGAGATGACAATGAGTCAAAGTGAAACATAGTTTCAAATGAATTATATATAAAACTGAGAATAAATGGAAAAATGGAAAAACATAGTTTGAAATGAATTATTTATTGAAAATTGAGAACAAATGAAAAAAAAAAAAGTTGATTCTAATAGATAATTAAATCTAAAGTTTTATGTAAAAATATAAAGTTGATTCTAATAGATAATTAGATCCAAACTTTTATATAAAAATATATTTTCTAACATAAAGCAAACTTAAAAATGTAAAATGCCATCATTCTATATTTTTAAGAATCTTAACTAGACTTTATTCATGTCCACATTAGGATTTCATAAAAGGCTTGTAATTACAATAATCTCATTATTATTCTCATTCCATGTATCCATATTATGAATATTAGGATTTCATAAAAGGCTTGTAATTACAATAATCTCATTATTATTCTCATTCCATGTATCCATGTTATGAATATTCAAAGCTATCTAATATTCCCCTAACAATAATCTTTGTCATATTTTCTCTTCAAGTTTTCCATTGTGGGACCCCGAACCTTATTTTATTTATTTATGAATAACTAACCAAGAGAATATTGTAAACAACAAAACTAACTATATGATAAGTCATCTTCAAGATGAGCATGAGCCTAATGTTGATGTAAAAAAATATCTTCCAAGTCTAAACATAACCCTAGCTTTCAATTATTAATCTGTATTAATAATAATATTATATACCAATCATTTTTAGGATAATATCATATTCCAAATATTCCAAATAACTTTATTTAAAGGAATTATTATTCCTGGTGTTGGAACCTAAGTCTTGGAATATTTGTAAACAACAAAACTAACTATATGATAAGTCATCTTCAATATTAATCTGTAAACAACAAAACTAACTATATGATAAGTCATCTTCAAGATGAGCATGAGCCTAATGTTGATGTAAAAAAATATCTTCCAAGTTTAAACATAACCCTAGCTTTTAATTATTAATCTGTATTAATAATAATATTATATACCGATCATTTTTAGGATAATATCATATTCCAAATATTCCAAATAACTTTATTTAAAGGAATTATTATTCCTAGTGTTGGAACCTAAGGCTTGGAAAAGGTTGTGTACATGCCACAAGTCAACACTACACACACATTTAAGAATGTACACTGCGTGACACCAAGTT
>SNQJ01S0112046.1:0-12606 GCA_010110895.2 Picea sitchensis | reverse complement strand
TTTGAAAGCGCTGACGCCCCCCTAAAGCCTACTAGGGAGCGCTACAATGCTCTGATGGTCCTTTTGAGGGACAGGGATGATTTTAAGGATGGAAATTTATTTTAAAATGTAGAAACCTTGGTGAATCTTGTTAATCCTTCATATGCCAACTATAAATGTTTGGCGATAGTTTTATAAAAATATTCAAATTTATAAGGATTTTATATAGTTTGTATAAAATTTTGGCGATTTTAAGGTAAAATAATTTTAACCTTTAGAATTTGGGTGAATAATTTTTAGAATAGCAAATCTTGTTTTTGGAAAATCCATGGAAAATTAGCCCATGAGCGAAATTTAGCCCCTAAAATCATCCCTGAGGGAGCGCTACCTATTCTGGGCAGTAGTTAAGTTGTTGAGATGAATGGGGGAAGGATCTTTTCATTCTTGGAAGGCATTTGGATTCGAATCCCTAGTCCAACCATGATCTTAGGGCAGATCCTCAACTGAAGGAGGAAAATCCTCAACTTCCCCAAGGATATCTCAAGTGGTTAGAGCCTCTCCAAGGCTATATAAGCAATCTTTCTAATGGTGAAAGGGGACTGGAAATGGAGAATGAAACCAAACTTATGATCTCATAAGTGAGACTGGAAAGAGAGAATCACACCAAACTTATGATCTCATGAGTGGTGCTGGAACAAAGATATTTTGGAAGCAAGAGACCTATGATCTCATAGGGAGCAATCAGTGAAGCTATCATCATTCGGATCATGGATATTTTGAGCAAGGGGTAGACAAGGAGGACTTGGCAGAGCTGCTGCAATCAATCCATGGTTGTAAACAATGTTTTGTCCTCATTAATATAATTTGCTTGGCCTGTTTCTTTCTAGTTTGTGTCTGATCTTACATGAACTTATCATTGTTATATAGATCTGTTTTCAAGATAATATCAATAGAGTAGGAAGTGGTCGTATCTTGTTTGTCTACAAGACTCAGTGAGGAGTAAAGGATTGGAGCTCGACTCAGAGTGTGCAGTGACAAACATCGATAAAGAGGTACTGCTATTCTCCTTCCTTCTCATGTATTAGTTTGTATGGATTTGAAAGGAAGTCTGTGTCCACGTTAAGCACTTTCTGTCTTAGAGTTAGGGTCTAGCTCTTTGAGGCAATCTACCTGTCCGCAGGGACATTTTCCTACAACAATTACCACAACATAGAACATGTAACAAAGGACTTCCTATACCTATTGGAAATATGGGAAGAGAAGAAGGGGCACTGCAATATTGTGATTGTGGATTTGTGTGAAGGTCAAAATCCAAAATAATAAGTTGATGTATGGTTGGTAACCTGAGGAGGAATTCTTATGGGAGTTGACTTGGAACGAGGAAAAATTTTGGGTCAGAATATCGAAGGGAAGATCATAAAAGTAACACAAGATCCTCCCAAGTTCAATGTTGCGTATCAAAATAAATCCCTATGCGATGCATAGAGAGCCCTAGAAGAGGATAGAGCACATGAAGAGTTGCAATGCACAGTGGAGAGTGCATTGGAAGAATCTCGGGCATGTGAAGAATTGTAGCACATGGCACATAGGTCATTGGAAGAATCTCACATGCGTAAGGAAGTACACCATGCAACATAGAAGGAAAGGGAAGAGGAACATGCACGTGAATAATTGCAACACACGATGCATGAGGAAATGAAGCATAACACTACCCATGAGGTGGAATTAGAAAAGAAAGTAAGTGACTTCTTGGATTGTTGCCTTAAGATGTTAAGTGATTCTAAGGCTACAAAGAAATTGACCCACATTTTAACAAGATGCATGGGGGAATAGGATACCATTGTAGCTATATATGCACCATTACTAGAATAGGATGTGCACTAGGTGAATAGACATAAGTTCATTGAAGAGAGATTCAATATGAAAGATAAACTTGGAAGCTATGAGATTGACAATGTCATGTTGGATCTGAGATCTGATGTGAACATCTTGTCAGAAAAATCATGGGAGTCGATGGGTAAACCAAACTTTCTATGGTCTCCCATTCAACTTCAATTATCCAACCAATACATATCTATATCCTATTAGGCTAGACAGAGTAGATGAAACATTGAAGGGAATTGTCTGCTGGGTGATTGATGTGTCTGGATGACCCAGACCCCTATCCAGATCTACTTGTCATTGACTAGGCATTCGATACTAATGAAATATTAAACCTAAAACATTGACATATGTCCTTTGAGACAGACACCTTGCATGTTATTAGATCACTGGATCCAAATGAGGGAAACATATATAATGAGAGTCATGAATGAGATCGTAAGAGAGGTTCCATCTGAAACATATATAACAGTGTGAGGAGGATTATGTCAATCAGATAATTGGAGTGAGAGATGGAGAAGTGTTCACTCTATGACTGTCATGTTGGACCTGAGATCTGATGTGAACATCTTGTCGAAGAAATATTGGGAGTTGATGGGTAAACCAAACTTGGTATGGTCCCTTATTCAACTTAGGATTTCCAATCAATACATAATATATCCTATTGGCAGGCTAGAGCAAGTGGAAGTAAACATTGAAGGGGTAAATACCAAAGCATACTTTGAGGTGATTGATATTATGGATGACTCCGACCCTTATCCAACTCTACTTGTCATTGACTAGGCATTCAATACTAATGAAATATTAAACCTAAAACATTGACATATGTCCTTTGAGACAGACACCTTGCATGTTATTAGATCACTGGATCCAAATGAGGGAAACATATATAATGAGGTCATGAATGAGGATGCGTAGAGTTCCATCATGGGAAACATCTATAACAACACAGGGTGCAGGGAGGATTATGTAAATCCAACAGTTAATGGTGAATTGAGATGGAGAAGTGTTCACTCCTATGACATTGATTTAGAGGATGCTATGGACTGATGGAACAATAATATATATGAGGTATCATTGAATCATATATGCACATGAATTGCTAAAGTAGCATGCTGGATTGGATTAGAGCTAAGCGACCTACCAAGGTTTGACGGTACAGGCCCAATAGACACATTTATGGAACAGATGGAAATATTGGCGCTTGAGACCCAAATGATATAGGCCACGAATGCAGTGGTCCAAGTAACACGTGCGCTGGTGGGTGATGCAACCCACAAATATATAGGAATGGGCGTAGGTGGTAGAATATATAAAATTCAGGTTGCATCCCGTGACAAAATTTGAATTGATGAATTGATACAATGGTACCGAGGACCCTCAAGAGAACATTTTTTACTGCGAAAGGTGTTATATAGACAATATTCCTAGCACACAATGGGTTCATAGAATACCCAAGCACTATGCATTGAAAGTTTCCTATGTGTGTCATTTTCCATTACAAAACTTAAAACCCCTGGATAAGTGATGCACATAGAGGCCAAAACCATCCCAAGGTTTGTACAATGGTCCAATTGGTAGGTGTTGATGTGTTTGCCTAACATCCATCAACTAGGTTATTGGGGTGCATATTTGAATTACTTATGTCTTTTTCAAATGGAGATCCAAAATTTTCAAATTTGGAAAGTGCCAAATAACCCTCACTTGTTGATCATGAAGACTCAACAAGTTTTAAATCAACTTTAGTATTGCGGTTCTTCATCATGAAATGCTAATGGATATGGTTTATCTTTTGAAAAAAAGAGATAATAAAATGAAAAGATACTAAAAGAAGGAAATTTATTGTTTCGATATTCTCAATGAATATCCCTATGTGTCAGCTTCCTCCAACATCTTACATAATCTAAAACAGAGGTCACATGCCCAAGATATGCCAATTTCCTCACTCATCTCTATACTATTGCCCCATCCTCAGCCATTTTCCTTACTCTCCACACTCCACACTTAGTCATTTTCCTCCTCACTCTCTACTCACCATAATCTCCTTACTCTATACTCTCCATACTTAGTCATTTTCCTCACTTTCCTTCATCTTTACTCTCCATATTTCCTCATTTTCCTTCCTCTCTACTCTCCACTCTCTATACTTAGCTATTTTGCATAGCACCCTGCCCCTACAACCTCGTAAACTATATTCCCACAATCTCTCAACACTTAGTCATTTTTACTAAGTCTGTTTACTAAGTTTTACTTAGTCCATTTTACCGACAAACATTACCCTACCCTATGAATTTCACTATTTCTAGGTAATTCTATTTTTCGATTTTATTATTTTGTGAAATTGTTCATTATATTCCTAAGTTTTATCCCCCTTTCCATTCCTTTGTCACATTGGGACATGTGGAAGTGAAGTGGTCCTATCATATTGGGACACATGGCAATGAAGTGTACCTATCATATTGGGAAACATGGCAGTGAAGTGGATCTGCCACATTGACACACATAACAGTGAATTGGAACTACCCCTGAGTGACACTTGGATGGTATGGGTTGGACAAACATAACTTGGTAGTGACTTGGCATGATCAATGGACGATAAGGTGGAAACTAAAAGCTATACTATGCACAAGCTACACAAGGTTCCATAATTCTCTCTATTTCACAGACAAATAATATTGGAATGCATTTTTATTATAAACATGATATGAGAACTATTACCCAATGCACGTGGGATAAATGGGGTGTGTTAACAAATTAATGGCTCACAATTCACATGGATAAATCAACGATTGTTGAGTCTCTATCTTTCGAAGGCCATAAATTTTGACCCTGATGTCCAAATTGAGAAAATGAGCTTGTTGGAAAGCTAGATACATGAAGAACACTTTGGAACTGCTTTCCATGGATGGAATCATAACTATAATTCCCTAAAAATTAAATTACAGTGGGGACTATTTTCTATCTTGGAAACTAATTATTTTTGGAAAATTGTTTATTAAAAGAAATTTTCGAGCTTCTAAAGTGGGTCCCAATTGATGGCACAAATATCTAAGTTCACATTTACAATGGGGAAGATAAAACCCTAACCCTAACCCTAAATAAGCTTCAAGAAGATGAAGAAAATATTATAAAAGAGAAAAATAAGCATATTCAAGAGGTTGGAAACCATGAGCTTTTGCACTAGTGGAGAGTTTACAAGAAGCAAGTTTTTCCTTTCCAAGATTTTGTGAATTGTCCTACTAAACTTTCTTCCTCTTATTTTTGTCTACTTAATTCTTTCCATCATGTTTTCCATGTATGTTTGGCAACACAAATATATGAGTCTTATTAGCTCTTTCTCTAAATTCTTCTAGTCATTTTTCATGATATTTTAGGTCGAGAGGAGCAAAATCCCTACTTGTAAAAATGAAAATGTAGTTTAATTTAGTTTATCTAATTGTCATTGAGATCTTGTTGAGGTTGTCTAATCCCTCTTGTTTCATACATTGTTAAAATTGTTGCATTTGGGATATTATTATTAATTTCTCCCTCAAAGAAATATTCAAGTGTCATGTTATTTTATGAATCCGTGTCATGATGTATCGATGGATTCTTGAGGAGATGATGTTTTAAAAAATCATTTAATATTAACCAAAAATTTCTATAATGTTCTTTGGTGACCTATCCATTTTACTTTTATTTCATCTTGCAAAGTCATAGCTGATTATGGATTCACATTATTTTAGAAGGAAGGTAGAATATTTGTTGAAAGAAGACTCCAAACCCTATATATACAAATCTTTTCATACATATTTATTTCTTCTTCTTGAATGATATGATGTGCTTGACAAGTACATCTGTATATTAGAGTTTGTACATCTATGTATAATAGTTTGTGCATATGTATATGGAATTTTTATTGGAATATTTGTTAAGGTTTTCTATTGCATGCATCTAAGTTCAGAAGAAGAATCTTCCATATATCAAGAAAGAGGAGTACCACCTCTATAAAAAAGAGGTGATTCTTTTTTGTTCCCCACACCATTTTTTCTCAATGTTGGTCATTTTCCCTTGACTAAAAACGTGATCAATAGTAGGGTACAAGAAAAAAAACTAGAAGAACAACCATGCCAGTGATGGATGAATCGAATTTGACTAGTGACGAGTAAAAAATCTCTAGGGTTGGATGCACAATGATGATATACCCTACACAGGACAAGAGTGCATAGTAGACATGAACTATCCACAATTAGAATAAGAGTTAGGTAGATTATACATAACTAACATAATAAGTATGTGGATTAGACAAGTCGACGTAATAAAGGAGGACGAGACAAGTCGTAGTTGAAAATGAATTTAGAAGATTCATAGGAGATTAATATATAAATTCCAGAGTACAAATCAAAGGATGGAACAATGAGACATGACAACTGGATACCAAGACAGAAGTAAATACATCAATGAAGAAGTAGGTAGGTATCACTAGGACAAGTGATGACAACCTGGGGAAGTGGAATCGATTATGACAATAATTCCCCATGGTGAACATTGTTTATGGAAGTAAAGGCCATCATTGACGATGGGTATATACCTCGAGGGACAACTCAACAGCCGGGTATCTTTGGGGGGGGCGAAGTCACCCATTGAGTATTTAACATTCAAAGGTCACACTTCATCTCATTGTTTTTGTAAAGCCAACTGAGTATATGGATGAAGAGATGAGTGAAGAACACCCAAATCACTTAGAGTATTAGAAGTTCATGGAATTTGTACTGCATACTTAGTGTAGGTAGCTCTTCTAAGAAACATTTTCTGCATTGACTCCAGAACAAATCTCCCAAGAAAAATGTAACAATATGGGTGTTAGCGCTAGAAGATTCTCTTTGACTACTAGGATGGCATGCCTAGCACATATTATTTATTGCAATGATTTGTTTTGGTTGGTAGCTGGATCAAGCAGGTTGAAAGCATAAAGATCTGGTAAAACTCCTCCAAAAATATACTCAAATTATCAACAACACTTCATATAGTTTAGGGCATTCACACTAAAGGCTAGATAAATATTGGACAATGAGATTTGTAGGAACAAGGAACATATATGAATGCATAAGTGTCACGATCTATTAACTCATGCATTCACAAAGAATATATTCAGATCCAAAATCATATTTTAAAGATGAATCAAATAATTGAATACAACTTACAAGAAACATGTAATTAACAATAAACTCATCACTGTAATCAAAGCTGAATCTTTGGGAAAATCAACGCTTGCATAAATTTTCATTGCATTAAAATAAGACAGAAAATGGGAAACATAGATGCACAATCTGACCATCAGGATGTCTGAGTCCTTGAGTATGAAATGTTGCATACAATTAAACTCTTCCCTCAGTTCTCAGGGCTTCAACCTCTTCTACTCGAACCCCAACTTCCTTCCAAGAGGAAGATCCCACTCTTCTTTCACAATTCTTTCTTAAATATAAATTACAATGTTTAATTGTGAGTAACCAATTAAAACTAAGATCCAAAACAAAGGGATCTGATTCTAATATATAACATAAGATCATGATATAATTTCCAGGTTGAATGGATGAAGGTGACACTTCTGTTGAATGGGTGTTTTTTAGAAAATTGAATTCTGAAATATCTGTAAAAATCACTCTTAAAGATACCCCTATAGTTTCCAAATGGTTCACGTTTTTGGGAAACAACCCAACTTGCATCTAATTTGGTCCGTTCTTGAAAAAACCCATGTTGTAGGTTTTTGATATTCGATTCCATTTGCTTGGAAATCATGTCGCAATATGAACACAAAAATAGTCACCTACAAAAATTTCTGCATTTTTTAACCAAATATTGACCAAATGGTGCTCCTAATATCCTTGATATCTCTGGATATTTGATGAGTTGAATAAGTGTAAATGATGATTAAGAGAGCCAGTGAATCCATTCCATCCATTTACTATCATGGAATTCCACAAAAAAATGACAAAAATAGTGCTAACACTGGCTCCAATGAGGGATGGTGTCCTCCCTTTGAGAGACAAGAACAAACAGACCAATGACTTCTTCCTTCATCAACCTGTAAGCCTGCTTTGCCCAACTAAAAAAAACCATGTTGAAAAACCAAACTGCAAACTGAAAATGATTTGTACCAATGTCTCCTTTGGGCTATGTAGTCATTATTTATGTTGATCTATTGCAAACAAAACCAAAAAGTAAACTGAAATGAAATGCTCAAACTGAGAGATTATTTAGGTACATTGATTCCTACTCTAATCAACATTAACTTCATGGATTGAGTAATGTGAAACTTCCAATGAAGCCAAGTAATCATCCAATTGACAAAAAGATCTTCTTGTTTGCAGCTGAATGAGAAAGTGAAAAATAAATGTGACATTAGCAACAAGAGTTCCAAAAAAAACTTATACTTATTGTTGCAACTAAGAGATATGCCCAAAGATGCAACATTTGGGACCTATGAAAAAACTGACACCATGTATATTGCCACTGGGTCTTGAAGAATATGACAAAATTTCAGCTGGTTAAGAAGACAATTCTTCCTGTGTGTGAAGATTGCTTCATAATGGTTAAGGGAAAAACATCCTCTTGAAACTATTGATCATTATCTTGGGCAGAAAATTCTTTTACAAGATTCAAAACAACAAGGTTGTCATGAGAATCAGAAGACAACACCATAGTTTCATCAATTCCAAAATTAGAAACAACATGCTCAATAAAACCTTCACTTTGAAAAACTGCCTCCTCATGCATATGACCATAACTATCATTGTGAATTTTGTGATTAGAGAAATGGTGCAACAATTGAAATTATTCACAACATTCATCATAAAGGAAATCAATTGTATATTTTCTTTTACAATATGAATTAAATACAACATGAAGTTCCTTTAATGAGGAAATGTTGGATTGAGGTAGAGATATACACCATTCTCGTGATTTTCCTTCCAATGAATACCTAAACATCTTCATTAAAACATCTTTGTGAATAATGCCCAATTGCCGCATATATTCATGAAAATCCAATAAAAACTCAACAGGAACTTCCCAATCTTCTCCTTTAAAATTTGGAAGAGATATTTCCCATTCATTTCTTTCAGATATAGGATTCACAAAGTCAGGTACATAAGAGAAATAAAAAATTGCATACCTCCAAGCCAAGATAACTTCCATTGGCGTGGATATTCTGAATCAGTGGAGCCACCTTTGGATTCTTCAAACATGGAGTCACCATGTGAAAAATATTCAGTCAAATAAGTGTCCACTTCCTATTCACCATTAAGAAGAGGATCTAGACATTGGTGTACACCCAGGGAAGATATTAAATACCATCCCCGACAATGACGCCAAAATATTTTAGCGCTATAAGATGCTCTTTGACTGCTGGGAAGGAATGCCTAACACATTTTAGTTATTTCAATGATTTTTTTTGGTTGGTAGGTGGATCAAGTAGGTTAAAAGGATAAATATCTTGTAAAAATCCTCCAAAAATATACTCAAATGATCAACAACACTTCATATAGTTTGGGGCATTCACACTGAAGGCTAGATTAATAATGAACATTGAAATTTGGAGGAACAAGGAACATATATGAATGCATAAGTGTCACAATATGTTAAGTCATACATTCACAAAGAATATATTCAGATCCAAAATCATATTTTAAATCTGAATCAAATACTTGAATACAACTTACAAGAATCATGTAATTAACAGTAAACTCATCACCATAATCGAAGCTCAATGTTTGGGAAAATCAATGCATTGCAGAAATTTTCATTGCATTCAAATAAGACAGAAAAATGAGATACATAGATGCACATTCTGGACATTAGGATGTTTGAGTCCTTTAGTATGAAATGTTTCTTACAATTAAACTCTTCCCTCAGCTCTTAGGCCTTCAACCTCTTCTACTCGAACCCCAACTTCCTTCCAAGAGGAAGATCCCACTCTTCTTTCACAATTCTTTATTAAATAGAAATTACAATGCTTAATTGAGAGTAACCAATTAAAACTAAGATCCAAAAAAAATGGATACAATTCTGATCTATAGCATAAGATCATTATATAATCTCTAGTTTGAATGGATGAAGGTGACACTTCTTTTGAATGGGCATTTTTTAGAAAATCAAATTCTGAAAAATATGGAAAAATCACTCTTAAAGCACCCCCTGTAGCTCCCAAAAGGTTCTCTTTTTCAGGTCACAACTCTTGTAAAACCTAATTTGGTGTGTTTGTGAAAAAACCCATGTTTTATTTTTTTGTGATTCAATTCCATTTGCTTGGAAATTGTGCCTCAAGATGAACACAAAATAGTCACCTACAAACATTTCTGCATTTTTTTACCAAATATTGACTAAATGGTGCTCTTAATCTCCTTGATATATCTGGATATTTGATGAGTTGAACAAGTGTAAATGATGATTAGGATAGCCAATAAATCCATTCCACCCATTTACTATCATGGAATTCCACAAAACATTGACAAACATAGTGTTAACAATATGAACCCAGAGGTGTTAAGCATTCCCTAAGGATATTGGCCTCCCCAAGTAAAAACTAAGGACGAAAGAAATTCTAGGCAGTTAAGGAACAACATGTTCCTGAGCCTAAACTACCAAAAAAAGTAGGTATCATAGGCCTTCAGGTGGGAAAGATTCCCCAGCTTCTATATGCAGATTACAATGTACGAGATGAAGTGAAATTACTAGAGCCAATCTTCAACACACACACATAG
Source organism: Picea sitchensis (assembly GCA_010110895.2). NCBI lineage: Eukaryota > Viridiplantae > Streptophyta > Pinopsida > Pinales > Pinaceae > Picea > Picea sitchensis. Next base: position 2,005 of record SNQJ01S0112046.1, on the reverse strand, counting down.
ATAATTCACGAGACATACGGAAAAAATTGAGTGCTTACCCATCAATGGTCCAAGCCCCTCAAGCAATCAAGTATATTGACATTGGTATACTGGCTGTATTTTGGTCGAGGTTCTCTCATCAATGCATGCGCCCAATTCTTTCTCAGTTGATTGCATGATAGGTTCCTCTGGCTTGACAGGGCATACCCATTTGACATTGATGTTACACATCTAGTTTTAGGCATTCCTACAATGGGAGATGAGACGATGGAAGTGATAAAGGATAAGGATGTAGTGCATGAGGAGATATACACAAATTATGGTATGCACAAGGGATCTGGAGGAGTTGTGATTGTAGAAATAAATGACCACAGAGTCTGATTCACCACACAACTACTTCCCTACAAGATACTACACAAGTGTCGCAAGGATGAGTGTCCAATATGAGTAATTGTCGCTGCAGAATGATGCATTGAAGGATTTTGGATGGCTTGGGTAAGATACTTATTGAACAATTTTTTTGAGGATTTCCTGGAGGCTCAATAGTTAGGCAAGAAATTCCATTATAGTTGGATATTAATCTTTCTCACCATGATACTATGGAAGCCACCACAAAACCATGAGAATGATACCACTGGCTCAAATCCTTCCCTGCACCCAAGTTCCTAATGCTGCAATACAACTAGGACAAGCATATCTAAGCCGTGAATAACAAATCATTCCAGAGATGGTTCAACCAACTAATTCAAGTGACTGCACCAACACTTCATATATCAAACAACATCATGGACAGGTATGAGGACTACCTCCAATTAACCTATACATTTCATAATGTTTTCATTATCCCAATTGTAAATTTGAAGGCCCAAACTAGAATTCACCCCTTTTGTATCACCAAGGAATACATCTAGCAGGTTGTTGCCGAGTGGCAAGAAAAATTGTGGCCCACACCCAATCATGGAATAAAGCAATTAGAGACAAGGATGAAGAAAAGGCAAGAGAATAAAATGGCAACACAAGCCCGGTAGAAGGGTAAAAAATATGTGGGTGATCAACAACTAGATGGGATGAATCAAGGAAAGGGAAAAGGACCCACATGTCAGTGGATACATGAAAATGATACCAAGGAAGTAGAAAAAGGGAAAGGTCCCAAGTGAAAGAAGACACAAACAACACTAGCATGGAATTTTCCTATGAAGAAACCACGAGCACCAATCAATTTGAGTCCAATCCTGGAGTATAACAAGCACGAGAACACACCAACTTTGACATGGAAAAATTACATTATGCCCCTTATAGAGGAAATCACATCGCACACAGTGGTGCCCGATTAGAGAAAAAACAAGGTGCTAGATACCAACGCTTTAGCACATGAGCTAGGGAAGACTTTTGTGCCTGTCTTGAGCCTTGTCAAGGATCTCAAGGCCAATTTGGTAATGAACAAAATAATGAATAGTGAGTCCTCACAGAAATTTGAGGAACTCTGCTGATAGTTGGAGCTTGCTCCGACAACTGAGTCCACTCCCTAAGAGCAAAGGATGACAAAGATCATGAATCACACCACTTCATCGCGTAACAATACCCAAAGAAGAGTGTTGCATTTCAGTCCATTGACAATCACTACCATCGAGCTATCCAACTCCACAGAAACATGACCATTACCATACACTAAGCTAGATTTGGTGTGGGTGCCTTCAGAGGAATTGCAAACTTACATGGATGAAATTATGAATGAATTGGGGGATATGCATCGTGTACTTAGATAGTCATATGCATAGTTGCAACAACAACATGACCAAGAACTTATCGCATACAGAGAGACCCAAGACATGCATCACTAAGAAATAGTTTCTCAGAAGGATATTGAAGCAGCCCACCAAGAGCTCAAAGAACTTCACACAATGGAAGTCATTGTGCACACATTATTTATTAGCACAATTGATGAGGTTTATGTGTTGGCAAATGTTTAACAGATAGCGTATGCTTGTCATTGATGGCAAGTACAACAGTGAAGATGGCAGGATCA
>SNQJ01S0112044.1:3326-28684 GCA_010110895.2 Picea sitchensis | reverse complement strand
TGGGAAAAAGAGCCCCACACTCATTCACCCCCCCTCTAAGTGTGGTAGGTGTGTCCAACATTAACTTCCTCCTTGAGACTAGGAAACCAGTTGTGATCCATTACAACAAAACATTCCTTTAGTGCCTAGAATAATTTTGTATTTTAGTGTAAATTAGTGGATGAATTGGGTTTATTGGATGCTGAAAAACTTGACGCAAAATGGCGTGCTCATTTGGGAAACAAGTTTAGCACCGAGTTTAGTGACTAGGTTAGTATTGATTTTAGCATCGGGTTTAGCACCAACTTTAGTGCCTACTTTAGCTCCTAGTGTAGCACCTAGGTTAGAGCCCAAAATAGCCGCTAAAATAATGCCTAATTTGGTAGTTTTTCTCCCAATCATGTTTTCTATTTTGCTTATGGTGTAGCATTGAAAATAGATTTGATTTTGACTTCCAAATTTACGCCAAGATTTTATTCCATTATTGTGTCTTTTATTGCTTCTAAAATGACTTCCATGATTGAGTATTTTTTTTATTCTAAAATTGCTTCCAAGTTTACTTCTTTGTTTTCTACCTAAATTGCTTATTTTTTTCTCTGTAGATAGCACCAAGGTTTTCTTCCAAGACTGATTTTGGTTTGGCTTCCATTGTTGCTTCTGTTTTTGGTACCATAAATGTTTCTTTTTTTTCTTCCAAAGTGCCACCAGGTTTAGCTCCTGAATTAGCACCAATTGTTTCTTCCATAATTGCTTCCTTGTTAGCTCCATGGTTTGCTTCCTTTTATTTCCAAGGTTTTCTTCCTTTTTAGCCCCTAGTTTTGCTTATTTTTTAGGTCTAATTTTTGCTTCCTTTTAGTGTTGGGATTTTATTCTTAATTACAATCGATATTTGTTTCTTGTTAAGCAACCAATTTAGATTCCTACTTAGATCCATAAATAGCTCCAAGTATGGATTGAAATTTAATGTCGAGTTTTACTTCCATTTTAGAGCCACGTTTTGCTTCCATCTTAACAACTCATGTTGCATCTTCTATAGCTTCCATTTATTAATTAATTTTTTTTTATTTCAATTTAATTAGTTAAATATATCATGCCTCTTAATAAATTTATATTATTATAGAGTATTTTATATGATATATTTTAATATGAACATCCATACAAACTAACAACATCATTATACTTATTAAATATCCATCTAAATAAAATATACAACATACATTATATATAAATTAACAAGGTAATGATTATAACATGATCATCATCTATAATTAAAACAAGTTAGTCAAATATACCAATATTATATAAGTATCATGTCAAACAACTTATATCTTTTATAGTGATAAGATCATCATAATATATAACTACAACATGTGAAATTCAAATATGTCACTAGATCAATAACATGTCAGGATGATACATGGCCAACAATCGACATAAGTTAAAATGATACATGTCCAAATTATATAAGTCAAAATGATAAATGATGTAACTCAAAATGATACATGCAAAAATGATATAATTCAATAATATGGTACTACAGCTGAAAATGATACATATGATAGTAAACATGAAAAGAGGCATCATAAAAATATATCATCAATGATTCATGATGTAGTCTATATGATCAATGTCATTAGATACTACCAACAACTAGCTCATCATCATCATCACTATCATGACCATCATCAATGTGATCATCATCGTTGTCTACCTTGATGTCTTATGCAGCTATTGCAACATCATTATCTCCCATGTATATATCAAACCCATTATAATTTGGATCTATCTCATGAGGATCAACTGGATCTTCCGGAAGACCCGTGTTCTGCATAAAAAAACATTCAAAATGAAAAGTTATTATTTATTTCATGCAATATTTAATTTTTGTGTTATATTTATAAAATTACAATGTATGAAACAAAACATTAATGATATCACATCGTATCAAAGTTCACATACCATAATAAAATTTCAAATAAGTTACAGATAATATGTCATTCCAATGATGTAAAGAATGCAACAATTCCAATAAATTTTAGTAAAGATCATAAAAAAAATTGTTATACATTATAACTATCAATTGTAAATTCTATTACATAACCGTAAGTGTCAAGCCTCTCCATTTTTTTCTATATATGATTATGTTTTCCTCTAAACTCCTTTGATATTTAACTGGTCTATATATATTCTTATCTTATATTTCACAAATGAATATTTTTCTAGGACATTTTCGCATTGTAATATTCTTCAAAGGTCCTTTGAGAATTAACTAGTTTATAGGTAATTACAAAGATTCTCTCAATACTTATTCAACTAGACCACATCAAAATGTCAATACCTCCAAAGAAAAAAATCAATACATCAAGCCCTAAAGAGATGAAAATTATGATAGAAATGTAACAAAATGTGTAAAGGTGTATTTGTTTTCCTTTCCTTACCATGCCATGCCATGTTATTCCTTTCCATTTCATGTGTTTTCCTTCCTTTCCATTCCATACCATGTCATGCCTTGCATTTTCATGCCTTTCCATGAGATTCCTTTCATTTCCTTTCCTTGCCATGCATTGCCTTTCCTTACCATGCCATGTAATTCCATTCCTTGCCTTTCCATGCCTTGGTTTTCCATGACATGTCATGCCATGACTTTCCTTTGCATGTCTTTCCATGCCACACCTTGCATTCACTTTCCATGCCTTGTCTTTCCATACCATGCCTTTCCTTTCCATGCCATGTCATGTCATGCCTTTCCTTTGCATGTGTTTCCATTCCATGCCTTGCATTGTCTTTCGTTTCCATTCCATGCATTTCCTTTCCTTGCCATGCAATGCCATGCCTTGCCTTTTCATGCCTTTCCTTTCCATGCCATTCCATGCCATGCCTTTCTATGGTATGGTATTCCTTTGCATTCCATTCCTTTCCATACCATGCCTTGCAATTCCATGTCTTGCAATTCCATGTCTTTCATTCACTTATCATGCCTTGTCTTTCCATACCATGCCTTACCATGCAACAAATTTCCATGCCTTGCATTGCCATGCCATGCCATGCCATGCCTTTCATTTCCTTGCCTTTCCATGCCACACATTTCTTTTCCTTGCCATTCCATGACATTCATTTCCTTTGCATGCCTTTCCTTTGCATGCCTTTCCTTTACATGCCTTTCCTTGCCATACCATTCCATCCCTTTCTATGGTATGGTATGCATTTCCATTCCATGTCTTTCCATGCATGCCTTCCCTTGTCATTACATGCCATGCATTGAATTTCCTTTTCCATTCCATACCATACCATGCCTTTCCTTTGTAAGCCTTTCCTTTCCATGTCTTTCCTTTACATTCCATGCCATGCCTTTCCATGCCATGACATGCCATACCTTTCCTTTGCATGCATTTCCATGCCATTCCTTGCATTTCCTTTCCTTTCCATACCATGAATTTTCATGCCATGCCATGCCATACCATGTATTTCCATGCGATGCCTTTCCATTCCTTTACATGCCATGCTATTCATTGCCTCTGCACATCTTTCCATGCCACGCCTTCCCTTGCCTTGCCTTTCCATGCCATGCCATGCCTTGCCTTTGAATGCATTTCCTTGACATGTCTTTCCTTGCCATTCCATTCCATTCCATTCCATGCCTTTCTATGGTATGGTATGCATTTCCATGCCATGGATTTCCATACCACGCCTTGCAATGCCATGTCTTCCATTCACTTTACATGTCTTGTCTTTCTATACCATGTCTTTCCATATCATGCATTTCCATTCCTTGCCATGAATTGTTGTGCCATGTCATACCATTCATTTCCATTCCATGTCATGCCTTTCCATACCATGCATTGTCTTTCCATGTCACTCATTTACATTCCATGCCTTTCCATACCATGCATTGTCATGCCATGCCTTCATCTACCCTGCCTTGCCATTCGATCCCATGCCATGCCTTGCCTATGCATACATTTCCATTCCATTAATTGCCTTGCCTTTCCTTTCCTTGCCATGGCATGCCTTTCCTTTGCATTCCTTTCATTTGCATGTATTTCCATTCCATGACTTGCATTTACTTGCCTTTCCTTGCCATGCCATTCCATGCCTTTCATTTCCTTGCCATTCCTTTCCATTTCATGACATGCCTTGCCTTTTCATGCCTTTCCTTTCCATTCCTTTCCTTTCCATTCCATGCCATTCCATGCCTTTATTTTTCATTCCTTTCCATGCCATGCTATTCCTTTCCTTTGCATTCCTTGCCATGCCATGCCTTGCTTTGTCTTTCATTTCCATGCCATGCACTTTCATGCCTTGCCATTCCATGTCATGCCTTGCCTTTGCATGCATTTTCTTTCCATGCCATTCCTTTCCATTCCATGTCATGTCTTTCCTTTACATTCCTTGCTATGCTATGCCTTGCATTACCTTGCCTTGATATTCCATGCCATGGCTTCCCTTTGCATGCCTTGCCTTGCCATGCCTTTCCTTGCCATGCCATTCCATGCCTTGCCTTTTCATTCCTTGCCATTCCATGTCATTCCATGCCTTTCCTTTGCATGCCTTTCCATTCCATGCCTTTCATTTTCTTTCCTTGACATGTCATGACATGCCTTGCCTTTCCTTTCCTTGCCATGCCATTCCTTTCCTTTGTATGCCTTGTCATGCCATCCCTTGCCTTGTTTCGACTTTCCATGTTATGGCTTTCCTTGACTTTCCTTCCCATGACATGCCTTGCCTTTGCATGCCTTTCCATTCCATGCCTTGAATTTCCTTTTATTTCTATGCCATGCATTTCCTTTCCTTTCCATGCCATGCCATGCCTTGCCTTTGCATGCCTTGCCTTTCCATTCCTTAGCTTTCCATGCCATGTATTTCCTTTGCATTCCTTACCATGTCATTCCTTGCATTTCCTTGCCTTTCTATTCCATGCATTTCCTTTCCTTATCACACCTTTCCTTGTAATGCAATTCCATGCCACGACTTGTATTTGCATTCCTTTCCTTTCCATACCTTTCATTTCCTTACATTTCCATGTCATTCCATGCCTTTCCTTGAAATTACTTGTCATTCCATGCCATGCCATGCCTTACCTTTTCATTCCTTGCATTGCATTTCCTTTCCATGTCATGCATTGCCTTGCCTTCCCATCCATGCCATACCTTAACTTTCCATGCCTTTCCTTTCCATGCCATGCCATGTCATGCCTTACCTTTGCATACCTTTCCATTCTATGCCTTGCCTTTGCATTCCTTTCCATGCCATGGCTTGCATTTCCTTTCCTTGCCATGCAATGCATTGCCTTGAATTTCCATGCCATGCCATGCCTTTGCATGCCTTTCCTTGCCATTCCATTCCTTGCCTTTGCATGCCTTGTCATGCCATGCCTTTCCTTTTCATACCTTGTCATGCCATTCCTTTCATTTCCTTTCATTTCCATGCCATGCCATGCTTCTCCTTGCCTTTAATTTTCATGTGATTCCTTGCCTTTGCATAATTTTCCATGTGATGCCTTGCCTTGACTTACCTTGACATGCCATTCCTTGCCTTTACTTGCCTTTCCATGCCATGTCTTTCCTTGCCTTTCATTTCCATGCCATGCCCTGCCTTGCCTTTCCTTTCGATGCCATGCCTTTCCATGCAATGTCTTTCATTTCCTTTCCTTGACATGCCATGCATTTCCTTTCCTTTCCATGCAATGCCATGCCTTGCCTTTGTATTCCTTTCCTGGACATATCTTCCATTTCCATGCCATTCCCTTCCTTTTCATGCCTTGCCATGCCATTCCTTGCATTTCCTTGCCTTGCCATGCCATGCATTGCCTTTCCTTTCCATGCCTTGACTTTCCATGCCTTGCATTTCCATGCATTGAATTTCCATTCCATGCCTTTCCATTCCATGCATTGCATTTCCTTACCTTGCATGCCTTACCATGACTTGCCTTTGCATGCATTTCCTTTCCATTTCTTTCATTGCCATGCCATGCCATGCCTTGCTATTGTATGGTATTCCTTTTCATGCCATTCCATGTCTTGAATTCACTTGCCATGCCTTGTATTTCCATACCATGCCTTTCCATATTATATGTAAGGAAGTAGGGCCATGGAAGCATTCAAAAAACTATTGGAATAGGGATTGAAAAATGTCTATGTGGTCAATAGAGAAAAAATGGGATGAGCTAGTGAATTACAATTCCACTTGCAATTCAACCATTTTGTTTGAAGTCCAAAAGAGTCCATAAGTTTGGAAAAGTACAATATTTGGTCATATCTATGCCTTTCCTTTCACATTTTCAAACAAGCACCACCTGTGTGGTCATGTAGGGATTGGTTTTCTACATTTCGAATTGCATCCCATAATATTTTGAGTTGTGTCTAGACCCAAGTCATAATTGTTGATACAATGGATCTATGGGATAAGGAGCTATGTTGTACAAGTCAAGTTGTTAGTTGGATGAGTTATGCCAATCCGTCATTCAAAAAGACTTTTGAAATGTTTGGCGACAAATTTGTTGACGGTTTTACATTAATGGACGATCTTACCATGCTTTCAACTTGATGTATAATCAATTTATGAGATTCACTATCTACTCTATTTCAACTAACATGATTAGATTCCAAAGTCTCGATGCAAATTTTTGAAACCAAACAAGAGCCCATAGATTGATACAAAGCTCACCAACTCACATGCCATGAAGAGTATAATATATAATATCACTTTAGTACATCCTTGTTGACTTGCAACTAGATTATTAGAGGTGAGATCAAAATGCAACATATATGGGTAAGCCCAATGTGAAAGTGATTCCAATTTCCAACGAGAAAGGAGGCCATCCTCAATGAGACAACAGATCCCCATATTTTGCAAAGAGGGAAATTGAAGGGAAATATTGAACAAATGGTGATAATGGATCACGATTTCAACAATGTACAATAGTTCCTCGATTTGCATATTTCTTACTATATGCATGCAGTTTAGCTTACAAATGGAGACACTAAGGAGGAAGTACTTCTAGAGTTGTAGTCATTGTAGATGTTGTTGGTCCTAAATCTAATCAAGGTACTAACATTTGGTTCCCACCCCATATATATTAGCATTGAATTATTTCTCAACAAAATTCACCATGGGTAGTTATGGTTGGACAGACCTTACCCATTCATGCTAGAGATAGTCATCAAACATGCCCTCTTACTGCTACATACCAGGTTTCTTATATCAATGTCAAATTATTGTTAAAGAAAGTATGTCTCTATTGTTAATGATTTTGTCAACTAGATTCCATGGTCAATGTTGAAAACATGTCCATTAATAGTGCTTGAAATAGGCAATGTAACCCCTAATAATAGTACTAATAATAGTCATCAAATATTCCCTCTTACTTCTACATACTAGGTTGCTAATTTTTGTGGATTTATTATGTTATAAGAGACTTTATTTTCAATAAAATCATCTTTTATTTTATTCTTAGCTACACAATTTCTTGTTGGTTGTATATTCATTAGATATCTTTCCAAGTGAAGGTAAAGGAAATGTTTCCATCAATAACACTCAAAGAAAAGAAAAAGGAATCTAAAGATGGCACTTGTAGTGGGATTAGAATAACATATGAAAAAGAAGATAATTTTTTCTCTCCCCTAGGAACTCAATTTATATAACAACAATAAAATAGATGCATGATGAAGAAATCTCAATAAGGCTCTTAGTCTTTCATGTTGGAAATAACAATCTAAGGAAATTACACTCTCTAAACTAGGTCTAATATGTACATATAAAAAACCTCTTCACTGTTTCTTATGGTGGTTCAAACCTATATTCAGTTTACCTATCATATGTGATGGTAAAGAGCATGATTAGGTGTTGGTTCATGGTCCAAGATATGTTTATCTCAATGTCAAATCCTTACTAAATTGTTCATAAATTATGTGTCTATTTTTAATGATGTTGTCAAATAGATGCCATGGTCAATGTTGAAAACATGGCCATTAATAGTTCTTGAAATAGGTGATGTAACCCGTAATAATAGTACTAATAATAGCTATCAAACATGCCCTCTTACTTCTGCATAGTAGGTTGCTTATTTTTGTGCATTTATTACGCTATAAGAGTATTTATTTTCAGTGCACTCAACTTCTATCTTGTTCTTAGCTACACAATTTCTTGTTGGTTGTATATTCATTAGATATATTTCCATGTGAGGGTAAAGTAAACACCCTCATTGAATCCATCAATAACACCCAAAGAAAATAAAAAATAATCTAAATAAGGCACTTGCGGTGGGATTAGACTAACATATGAAAAAGAAGACAAAGTCTCCTCTCTCCTAGGTGCTCAATTTAGCTAACAACAATAAAATAGATGCATGATGAATAAATCTCAATAAGTCTCTTAGTCTCTCCTATTGGAAATAACAATCTAAGGAACTTACATTCTCCAAACTAGGTCTAATATGAACATATAAACAACATCTTCACTGTTTCTTATGGTGAGTCAAACTATCTTCAATTTACCTATCATATGTGTTGGTAAAGTGCATCATTAGGTTTCGATTCATGGGCTAGGATATGTTTATATCAATGTCAAATCCTTACTAAATTGTTCATAAATTATATTTCTATTGTTAATGGTGTTGTCAACTAGTGTCCATGGTCAATGTTGAAAACATGGCCATAGTAATGCTTGAAATATGCAATGTAACCCCCTATGGATGGCACCCTATTTTTTTGTTAATATAAAATGTAATCACCCCTAAGTGCACCTTCCAAGATTGCATTAATGAAAGTTATCAGGCCTATAAACAATAGTTGTAATATGCCTCTGGAAGGTGACTAAAATAGATGTGTAAACCCAAATCCATGCACCCTAATAATGTCCTTCCTTAATTTCTTGAACAAAACATTGAGGGAAACCTTATTTTCTGGTGTAAAAGGTGATTTGGACAATACTCCAGTTCTAAATATTTCATTATTTGATTAGCCACAAATAATGGTCTAGTTTCTAGCAGCGAGAACAACTCCTTGGTGTAGTTTCTAGTAGCAAGAACTTCTATGAATGCACTTCCTAAACTTCCTAGAAAAAGAGGAATTTATGTTATAGATCATAAAGGAACACTATGATGGCAACAAATTTATTCATATCAGAAAAATAAAGGTGAGTACATAGAACAACCTACTATCAAGCTTCCTACATCAAGTATAAGTTAGAAAGTTCAATAAAAAACCAACATCTTGGAATTGAATTTTCAGTTGGAAAAAATGGTACTTAAGGCCCTACTATAGGTCTCCCTATAAATTGTACATAACATTCATTCATTAAAAATCAACATTCATTCATTGCAGATATTTTATACTCTGCAAAATCTCTGTACAAAACCTAAAACTAAAGAAATTAATAAGTGATAATTAGGTGATTCCTGATTTGATCTATGTAGCAAAGGATCCAGTTATAGAATAATTTTATAAAGTTATGAATTGTTTTTCATTGTGAAGAACCCCATATTTTACTATTACTTCAAGGAATCAAAAGAAATAAGGTAATACCTCGAGATAATGGAAGGTAAGAAAATTCCTCATAAGCCAAAGGTAAGAGAACATAACACCTCTCTATAGAAATGAAGGTAATAGGAGGTAAGACTCAGCCGAGTTTAAGTGATGGAAAATCCTTCACGCAAAGGAAAATAAGACTAAGTAAACTTCTCTAGAGATAATATGAAGTAAGACCTAGAGTACAACCCTCTGTATTATTCATCTTACTCTTGTTCTAATTTTGAAAGTTGTCCAGCTAATGTTGCACAAAAGCCCTGATTTTTAATCTAGGGTGTTTTTTTAGTGAACTAAAAAAATAGATTGATCCTTAATTATGTAAGGAGGTATAAGTCTAAGAATTAAACCACTCATGCCTTCAATTACCTCTATGCTTCTTGTATTCTGTGTTGTTTATGAACTTGAGTCTTCTAGCTATAATTATGCTCTTGAAATGTGTGAACTTTGAAGTCTCTCATGTTTCTTTCATAGAAATTTTCTTTGAGTACTCAGAGTGGACACGTGTCCATAGGTTTTTTAGGGATTTTGAATTCAATATGATATTTCTTGGATCAAATGTACTTGTTTCTGAACTTCATACCAAATTGACAACATGTCCCTGAATGACTTGAGGAGGTGATTTGCAACTCGCAAAAAGAATAGAGTCAGGAGTGGGATGCATAAACTGCCAGTTGCATTGGATCTAGAGAACCAGGTTTGAGCTAGTGGGTTCACTATGCTATCATTATGTCGATCGGAAAACCGTTTGTTCGAGTATCTCCGACACTAGGGTTTTGGTCAATGAGGCATAATGCAATTTTTAAAGAAGAGATCGATTTTCAAGAACACTGTGTCGCGTATTTTTGGATAGTGTAGTCACCCGGTCCTTGGGAAAACATACTTTCAGGAGCTGACGAAACTCTGTTATGTTTCTCGATATGGATTTTATGCCCTTGAACCAAATTGGCCACATCTCCCAGAATGACTTGAGGAGGCGATTTGAAACTCGTGATAAAAATTAAACCGAGACTCAGATAAACAAAATGTCAGTTGCATTGGATCCATAACATCGGGTTTTATCTAGTGGGGCCCCTCCTCTATCATTTCATTAAATGAAAACCTATTTTTTGGAGTATCTACGAAACTAGGGTTTTGGTCAATGAGGCATAGTACAATATCTGAAGAGGAGGTTTACTTTCAAGAACATTGTGTCTGACATTTTTGGTTAGTGTAGTCATGTGGGACGTGGCCAAACAGACTTGTGGGAGATTATAGAACCCCGTTATGCTGCTCGATTTGGATTTTATGCCCCCATACCAAATTGGACACATGTCCTTGAATAACTTGAATATGCGAGTTGCAGCTCATGATAAAATTGAAAATGAGACTCGGATGCATGAACTGTTAGTCGCATTGGATCTGGAGCATCAAGTTTCAGTTAGTGAGGCCCCTACACTATCATTCTTTCGAATGTAAAGATGTTTGTTGGAGTATCTCTGACACTAGGGTTTTGGTTAATGAGGCATACTGCAATTTCTGAAGAGGAGTTTGATTTTCAAGAAATTTGTGTCGGGTATTTTTAGCTACTGTAGTCATGTGGGCCTTGGAAAAACAAACTTGTAGGAGATGAAGGAACTTCGTTATGCTGCTCGGTTTGTATTTTATGCCCCTAGACCAAATTTCCCACATGTTCTTGAATGGCTTGAGGAGGAGATTTGCAACTCGTGATAAAACTCAAACACAGACTTGGATGCATGAACCATTTGTTGCATTGGATTTGGAGCACTGAGTTTCATCTAGTGACACCCCTTCACTATCATTTCATTGACCAAAAAAATGTTTTTTGGAGTATCTACGACACTAGGGTTTTGGTCAATGATGCATAGTGCAATTTCTTAAGAGGAGGTCAATTTTCAAGAACACCTTGTCGGGTATTTTTGGCTATTGTAGTCACATAGGCCTTGGCCAAACATACTTGTGGGATCTTACGAAACTATTTTATGCTACTCGGTTTGGATTTTATGCCCCCAGACTAAAATTTCCACATGTCCTTGAATGACTTTGAGGAGGCAAGTTCCAACTCATGATAAAACTCAAAATGGAAATCGGATTCACGAACCGTTAGTTGCATTGGATATGAAGCACATGGTTTCAGCTAGTGAGGCCCCTACACTATCGTTCCATCGGTCGAAAACACTTTTGTTGGAGTAGCTCCGACACTAGGGTTTTGTTTAATGATACATAGTGCAATTTTTGAAGAGGAGGTCGATTTTCAAGAACATTGTGTCAAGTCTTTTTGGCTAGTGTATTCACATGGGCCTTGGCTAAATAGAATTGCAGGAGATAAAAAATCTATGTTATGCTTCTCAGTTTGGATTTTATGCCCCGGGACCAAATTGGCCACATGTACCTGAATGACTTGAGGAGGTGAGTTGAAACTCACAATAAAAATAAAATCGAGACTCGACTGCACAAATCATCAGTTGGATTGTATCCAGAGCACTAAGTTTTAGCCAATAGGTCCCCTCTGGTATCATTTCGTCGAATGAAAAACCATTTGTTGGAGTCTCTATTGCACTAGGGTTTTGGTCAATGAGGCATAATGCAATTTCTGAAGAGGAGGTTTAATTTCAAGAACACTGTGTCTAGCATTTTTAGATAGCATAGTTGTTTGGGCCTTGACCAAACATAGTTGTGGGTGCTTAGAAAACTTTGTTATGCTGCTCAGTTTGGATTTTATGCCCTCATACCAAATTGGCCACATGTCCCTAAATGACTTGAGGAGACCAGTTGAAACTCGTGATAAACTCAAGTCGAGACTTAGATGCACGAACAATCAGTTGCATTGGATCCGGAGCATTGGGTTTTATCTAGCGGGAGCCCTACACTATCATTTCATCAATCGAAAAACCATTTTTTGGAGTATCTCTCACACTAGGGTTTTGGTCAATAGGCATGGAAAGGCAAGGCATGGAAATGCAAGTCAAGGAAAGGCAAGACATGGCATGGCAAGTGAAGGCATGACATGGCATGGCATGGAAATACAAGGCATGGAATGGCAAGGCAAGGCATGGCAAGGGAAGTGAGCGTAAGGTCAGGAAAGGCATGGCAGGGAAAGGAAAGGAAAGCAAAGGAAAGTGAAGGCATAGAAAGGAAATTTAAGGCAAGACAAGGCTTGGAAAGTGAAGGAAATCAATGGAAAGGCATGGAAAGTGAAGGAAAGGAATGGTAAGGAATGGCAAGGCAAGGCATGGCAAGACATATCAAGGCAAGGCAAGTGAAGGCATGGCAAGACGTGTCAACGCAAGGCAAGTGAAGGCATGGCATGACAAGGAATGGAAAGGAAAATCATGAAAAAGAAAGTGAAGGCAAGGCAAGGAAAGGAAATGCAAGGCATGGTAAGGAAAGTGAATCCATGGAAAGGAATGAAATGACATGAAAAGTGAAGGCATGGAATGACAAGGAAAGGACATGGCATGACAATGCATGGAAAGTGAAGGCATGGCATGACATGGAAAGTGAAGGCATGGCATGACAAGGAAAGACCATGGAATGGCATGACAATGTAAGGAATGACATGACATGGAATGACAAGGAAAGAAATGGAATGGCATGAAAAGTCATGGAATGAAAAGTCATGGCATGAAAAGGCATGACATGAAATGGAAAGGAAACACATGACAAGGAAATTTATATGCATGCATATGCAATCCTAGCTCACTTGTTTTTCTCATGCATGTTGTAGGAATTCATGTCCCAACCTTATGAGTTAAGTTATATTAATTTTTTCTTCTATTTATGCATGCATTTTCTATTTTTAGATGAGGGGATAGACCTCTAGGATACTAGGGTTCACTACATGTGGATTGTATATTCTGGGAGGAGGGTGTAGGTCCCTAGGAGGTGCATGGATTCACATGTTGCAATCTTCTCTAGTTGGGCATGCACCATTCCTCATACATATATCCATGTAGGAAGGCACACTAATTAAGGTGATCAGGGTTAGGGTTTGACCTTTCTAGATGGAGCTCTCACTTTCATGAATTTAGATACATTTTAACCCTAAGTATTCGTATTCTATAAAGGGGATGAAGGGTGCACTACTATGTAGCTTAGTATAACTAATTTTTTGAGATATAATTATAACTCAATATAACTATGTTAGCAAGGAAAGTGAAGGAATGGAATGGAAAGGCATGGCAAGGAAAGACATGGCAAGGAAAGGAAACACATGGAAATGAAAGGAAATTGAAGGAAAGACAAGGCAAGGAAATCCAAGTGAAAGCAAGGAAGGGCATGGAAAATGAAGGAAACGAATAGCAAGGCAAGGAAAGGAATGACAAGGCATGGAAAGGCATGATAGAGCAAGTGATTCCATGGAAAGGTATGGCATGGCATGAAAGGGAATGGAAAGTGAGGGCATGGAAATGCATGGAATGGAATGAGAAGTGAAGGCATGGAATGACAAGGTAAGGCATGGTATGACATGGTTTGGATTTTATGCCCTAGGACCAAATTGGCCACATGTCCCTGAATGGCCCAAGCAAGCAAGTTGCAACTCGTGAGTAAACTCAAAACGGGACTCAGATGCATGAACCATCAATTGCATTGGATCTAGGGAAACGAGTTTGAGCTAGTGGGGCCCTTCCACTATCATTTAGTTGACTGGAAAACCATTTTTTGGAGTATCTACAACACTAGGGTTTTGGTCAATGAGGCATAGTGCAATTTCTGAAGTGGAGGTTAATTTTCAAGAACATTGTGCCAGGCATTTTTGGCTAGTATAGTCACATGGGCCTTGGTCAAACATAATTTTGGGAGCTTACAGAGCTCAATTATGTTGCTCAGTTTGGATTTTATCCCCCAAGACCGAATTGGACACTTGTCTTTGAATGAATTGATGAGGCGAGTTGCAACTTGTGATAAAAATCAAACCAGGAAACAGATGCATGAACCGTCAGTTGCATTGGATCTTGAATACTAGGTTTCAGCTAGTGACCCCCCTACTCTATCATTTTGTTGACCGAAAAAACATTTGTTGGAGTATCTTCAACACTAGGTTTTTGTTCAATGAGGCATAATACAATTTCTAAAGAGGAGCTTGATTTTCAAGAACATTGTGTCGGGAATTTTTGGCTAGTGTAGTTGTCTGGGTGTTGGCAAAACATACTTGTGGAAGCTTACGAAACTCTCTTATGCTGCTGAGTTTGGATTTTATGCTCCAGAACCAAATTGGTCATGTGTCTCTGAATGTCTTGAGGAAGCGAGTTGGAACTCGCATTAAAAGTCAAACTAGAACTTGGATACACAAACCATCAATTTCATTGGATCCTCAGTACTAGGTTTTATCTAGTGGGGTCCCTATGCTATCATTCCATTGACCAAAAAACCATTTGTTGGAGCATCTTCGACACTAGGGTTTTGGTAGATAAGATATAGTGCAATTTTTGAAGAGGAGGTGGATTTTCAAGAACACTATGTCAGACATTTTTGTCTAGTGTATTCGTGTGGGCCTTGGCCAAACAGACTCGCGGGAGCTTACAAAACTTTGTTATGCTGCTCGGTTTGGATATTATACCCTCAGACCAAATTGGCCACATGTCCTTTAATGGATTGAGGAGGCGAGTTTTAACTCACGATAAATCTCGAACCAAGACTCGGATGGACAAATCGTCAGTTGCATTGGATCCAAAGCACCGTGTTTCATCTAGTGGGGCCCCTATTCTATCATTTAGTCAACTAGAAAGTTGTGTGCTAGAGTATCTCTGGCACTACTGTTTTTCTCGGTGCTTATTACATATGTTTGACAATTTAACAATTTGTTAAGATAGACATGGAATAGAAAGTGAAGGCATGGTAAGGCATGACAATTGAATGCATGACAAATGAAGCCATGGTATTACAACACCTGGAAAGTGAAGGCATGGAAAAGCATGGAATTTTATGACAAGTGAAGGCATGGCATGAGGAATGGCAAGGTAAGGAATGACAAGGAAAGTGAAGGAAAGGCAAGGCAAGACATGGAAAGTGAAGGAATGTCATGGCATGAAAAGGAATGACATGAAGAGGCATAGAATGAAAATGCATGCCATAGAATGGCATGTCATGGTAAGGCATGGAATAGCATAGCATGACATGACAAGGCATGACATGGAATGGAATGGCATGGCATGGCATGGCATGGAAAGGAAAGACATGAAATGGAAAGGAATTCTAAGGAAAGGAATTTAAAGGAAAGTGAATGGAAGGAAAGGGAAGGCATGGCAAGGTAAGGCAAGGAAAGGAAAGGAAATTGAAAGCAAGGTAAGGAAAGTTAAGGCAAGGAAAGGCATGACAAGTGAAGGCAAGGAATGGAAATTCATGGAAAGTGAATGAAAGGAACGAAAAGGCATGGAAAGTGAAGGTGAGGGATGGAAATTTATGGAAATGAAAGGCATGGAAAGGCATGTGAAAGCATGATAAGGCAAGGAAAGTGAAGGAATGGCATGGAAAGGAATGACAAGGTAAGACATGGAAAGGAAAGGAAAGGAAATGCATGGAAAGGAAAGGAAATGCAAGCCATGGAAAGCCAAGTGAAGCCATGGAAAGGCATGTCATGGGATGACAAGGCATGGAAAGTTAAGGCATGGAAAGACATGGGATGGCATGAAAAGTGAAGGCATGGCATGAAAAGGAAATTCCATGGAATGACATGACAAGGTAAGGAATGGAATGACATGGAATGACAAGGAAAGGCATGGCATGGAATGACAAGTCATGGCGTGACAAGTCATGGCATGACAAGACATGGCATGCCATGGAAATGAAACACATGGAAATTAAATTTATAGGCATGCATGTTCCATCATATCTCACTTTTTCTTATCATGCATGTTGTAGGCATACATGTTCCATCCTTAGGAGTTGAGTTATATTCAATGCTGCTTCTATTTGTGCATTTATGTTCTATTGTTGGATGAATCGATATATCCCTAGGCTACTAGGGTTCGCTACATGTGGATTGTATATTCTAGGATTGTTATAACCCTAATTTGCACCAGACATGCATACCTGGCATCATGCCATCTCACTTGCCTTTTTTTCCAATCCACCATTAAAAAATCTCTTCTAAAAACCATCCTTTTGAAGATGTACGCACCTTGCACCACAGATGACCGCGTGTATACACTAGCTGACCCATTACAACCCACGTATACTAACAAAAGCACAAAAAATAGAAAGTTGCAAATGGAATACAGATTTTTGGGTAAATTCCCTAAACTGTTTGACCACTCATAGACGATCACTCAGCCAGATAACTACCCTCTTTTAGCCTATAAAACAAGAAGTAGGGGTCCCATTCAAAGAGAGAAAAATATGAGAAAAAAAACTATGCCAATTTTTGTATTCCCCTTGCCCCAATGTTTTGCAACCATTTTGTGAGAACTAAAGAGGATAAGCATATGTGGAAGCGGTTGGTGCACAGTTGAAGAGGATCCCAGGACCAGGTTCGAGGAGCAGTGGCCGATCTCACCATTGTAAGTTACTTTTGTGAGGTTAATAAGAAATAATTACTTTTCCCTTCTTTCCATATGAGGTGTTTAATATTCAATTTTGATTATATTTTATTAGAACCTCTAACCCACTAATTCATATATAAGATGCATGTTTGGAGTTCTTTGTTTGTCTGTTTATGAATGCAGGTTGGATTTGGGAGGAGACTTGTAGTCAAGGAGATACCAAAGGAAAAAGGATAGACACCAAACATGGAAGTTCAAGGTAGAGTTACCGTATCCTTTTATCCTTGTGTTTTATGCATGAATGTGGGGTCTATGTTGGGATGATAGTAAAAAGTAGAATACTTTAGATGGTCATTTATGTATGCATTACAAAACCCTTAGTGCTAGTCCATAGGGGGTTTTCCCAACCACATCAGAATTGGCGACCGTATTGGGGAAGATCTCTAGGGTTTTTTGGGAATACTTTTTGGGTATTTTAAATTGGTTTGATTACTGTTTTCTGAGTTTCTGCAAGAGTCTGAGCTTTTTAGGGATTATGGTCTTCCATACCAGTACTCCCTGCTTTGATTACTTGACTACTGTTTACTTTTTCAGAAATTTAAATAGGTCTATGCGACCTATAGTGAGCTTGTAGGCCTACATACACACCCTACCTTTGGACATCCCGCATACATACACTGGCTGCTAAAGTGTTAGTAGCGTGCCTGAGTTCAAAAAATATATTTTTTTAAAGGAGAGGCAGTCATCCTCTTCCCTGTCAGAAGTAATCCTTCTCGGGGGTTTTATTGATCTAGTTCTGGCCTCTATTGTTTCAGTCTATAGCCTAGGTATAACCTCAGATTAGCTTTTCTTTATAAAATCTCCTTGCATTTTCTTTATCAAAGTAAGTTTCTGTGTCTTTAAGGGATTTTGGTTTTCAATACCAATTCTCCCTTCCTGATTTGCTAGACTGTTATTTTTCTTTTTTTTTAGAAGTTATAGAGGTGTACGTGGTCTACAGTGAGCCTACAGGCATACATATGTGCCCTACCTTTGGACATCCAGCATACATACGATGGATGCTGAAGTGTCAGTAGTGTGCTTGTGTTGAGAAATTTTATTCTAAGGGGCATTCATCCTCTTCCTTGTCATAAGTTGTACTTCCCAGGGGTTTTCCTGATCCATTCTCGGTCTCTGTTATAACAGTCTATAGCTGAGGTTTGACTTCAGTTTAGATTTTCTTTTTTAAAGTTGTTCTTGCATTTTTCTTTATTTTGTTTTTAGACAAGATAGTGAGTCTATTTTGATCTGCCTCTTTGGTTTTGTCAGTGACTCCTCGCAGTCTGCGGTGGGACAGAAGTCATTTCTTGGTCTTGTCTTGTCTTTATTTTTTCCTTTTTGCTTCAGAAAAGAAGAAAATAATACATTTTAAAATTTCTTGTTTTGGAAGCATAATAAAAAAATATAGATCTCACTTTCTTTGTTTGGTTAAGTAGTTGGTTGTTTGTATTAAATAATCAAGAAACAAAATTATTTCATAAGTTCTTGGTTGTTGACTTAGGACAATAAGTAGCTCGTAGTCGAGTGAAAGTTGGTTTTGAGTTTTCTGTTAAAATATCTTAGAAAACAAAAGTAGTTTGGAAAGTTGGTTAAAGAGTTTAAATGTGCAAATATGAATTTTTGAAGAAGAAGTAGTTTGTTTTCAATTTCATTATATGCTCTTCTCTTTCGTCTCTTAAAAAAATCCCTGGTTTCACTTTCGTCCCCCTTGAATTAAGACAACCACTAAAATTATTAACGATTAATTAAAATCAACTAGAATTTATGTTTGTAGGGTCCATCAACTAGTCTAGGCTAGAGCCTTGATTTAAGATTGGAGAGGAAACTCTTCTAGGCTACAAAAACAAACATAAGACTCTGTGCTAGGGAGTGCTAAAAAGTCTAGTATCGTGAAATTTATCTGGGACCCCCTCTAACACAGGGGATAAACATGAGGTCACGTGCAGAAAGGTAGCAGAGATAACCCCTCCAAATCCGGACCAAGTGTAGTGGGGAACGCATATAGAGGGCTTATCTTGGGATTCCATTGATCACATTTGCCACGGAGCTTCATGGGTCTCGAATCCGTTCGAGGTCCTAAGTTGTCTTCTGGAACACTTTCTTTCGATAACATTGATAGGTTTCGGTCTTAATACCTTGCTCATTGCGGTCCACCCGACTGTCGACTGTACCTACTTCGTGACTGTTCATGTGTTGGCAACCTAGTTGCCTTTATTTTAGGGACTTACATAGGAAACTGCGGGGATATACCATAGTACCTAGGATAGAAATTGGGCCATGCTTTACAGAGTATACCTGGAGGGTGCTTCGGTATTAGAGTTGCACTTGCATCGGTAAGTTTCACTAGTGTTTTCTGGTGTAATTGTTGTTCCAACTAGCTAGTGATCTGTTTGTCTTATCTCATAAGGACTTTTTCTAGTGTGTGCTAGTTCTTGAACATTAATAGGAATCCCTAGTGTGTCATTTATATTATCACACAGTGGAGGATTAGGAGCTCCGTTGGTCACGAAGGATTCTTGGCCTAACACCAGTCAATTTGCAGCCACCCCCGCCACCGCTAAGGCGAAGACTAGAATAGCAAGGGTATTTTGAGGTGATTAAGTCACAGGGAATTGTGCCCGATCCATATCTGAGAGAAGAACATTTGATTCCAGAGGAACCAACCATTTCATACCTTGGAGCTGAATCTCTTGGTCCATACTAACCTTGGAATGTTGATCTATCGATGCCCGTCGTCGTACAGGTTTATCCTTACGAGCGCCAGATAGTGTCACAAGTAGCAATGGAACCAAATGCTATGAATTCTTTAGGGAATTCTCATATTCCCTCTACGACTGTCACTATAGGGGGTGTTCCACCTCCTAACCAACCATCGTCGGTCTGGAGAACCATGGTCTTGAACACCTCTACCTTGAGCAATGGTCTGATTTCGTCTATCGCGACGATCACTGCTCCTTTCACCCAGAGTGTGACAGGCCCCCCATTCTCATATGAGATGCCTGGCTTTGATACAAACTCTGTCCTTTCCTACTCCACTCTATAGATTTTAGGTCTGGGGGCAGGGAGCTCTAACGCTCCTCTGCAAGGATCCATGGGAGGCACTTCAACTTCATATAACTATTTCCCTTATGGAGGGGGTCATATACCTCTTTCGTCCCCTTCGCTTGGTGGTGCTCACCAACATCCCACCAGGACAAACGTAAACTTTAGCTCGTTTGGAGTAGGTAGTCAAGGACTTCCTTCTTATAGGATGCCGATAGGTTCAATGTTGTTATCTTTGTTTGGTGCGTTTGGTAACAATGCTTTCTCATCATCTGCCGTCTCGGCCAGGGGCAACCCCAGTTATGGACAACAATATCCTATGCAGGGTACCAGTCCTACATGGGGGGAAAACCCAAGAATTCCTTCCCCACAAGGACCTTGATCTATGGCAGGGATCAATTTCTTCGACAGGGATGCCGACTAGTGGAAACCCCTTCCATAGCCAATAGAACCCTTGGCAAGTCTCAAGACCTATTCCCATCATATTGGTATGGGGAAACCCTTCCCAAAATCCTTGGAACACAACACAAGCCAAACCTTCTACCTCCTATTACAGGAGTCAGTCGATGATGTCTCAACAAGCGCATAACTCGTATGTTGGTCATGACCATGGTTTTTACCAGAACCCTGGCCAACAACATAACTTTTCCTGGCAACCTGGTGCCAGTCAATCTCCAGGCCCCTTTTTCCATGGTTATAATCAACAACCCAAACTACCGTTTCTGGCAACTTTTCATTTTCTAGACTTGACAAGGTTATTGAATGACCCTATCTGTCATGATCCATGTTGGCCTCCTATGTTGACCAAGTTGCCTTTGGACATTCCAAAGTTTGAAGCTAGGCCTAATGAAGATCCAAGCGATCATGTGACTACCTTTCATCTGTGGTGCTCATCCAATTCGTTGAAAGACGACTCCTTCCAACTGCATTTGTTTCAATGCACTCTGATAGGGAGTGTTGCGAAACGGTACATTGAGCTAAAATGCTTGAGATATTCTTCCTTCAGAGAATTGGCAATGGATTTCTTAAACCATTTCCAATTATCTATGAGATATGATGCCGACACTGAATTGTTGGCCAACTTTGAGGAGATGAAGGTGAACCATATCTCCAATCACATCCGAGAATGGAGACGCTGGAAGAGTTTGATAAAAGTGCTAGTCCCACTAGCATTCCTGCTTGAGTGGTTCCTTAAGTCTTTGGTACCCCAGTTATCCAAATACGTTGAAACGTTTGGAGTGTTTTCCGAAGAAGATGCAATAATGAGAGCTTAACAACTATAGTTGTTTACTCTCAGTCTGGTTTATGAAATTTTCCCAGATGCACCATGGTCAATACTTGACAAGACTAGATAGAGCGTTGGACCACATGCCAATGATATTGTTGGTTTAGCACAAATGAAGCCCGCTGATCAACTGTCAAAAAAATTGCAACAATTTTTGATACAATAGAAAGCAGCCAACCAAACCACTATCTCGACTGCCCCCCCTACCCAAACGTTGGATGTACACAGTGTGAAATTGACAAACCCGAAGGCCACCCAGTAGCCTGACGGAAAGAAGAAACAATGAAACAAGGGTAAGGGGGATAAGAAACCTACCAATAATGTTGGTGGGGGAAACACAGAAAAGAATAAGTTGAAGTATCCATGTAACCTATGCACAGAAGACCATGCGACTCACCGACCCATTGGCTTGCGGAGGCCCAAATTTTATTGGCGCATCAACAACCTGCTGTGTTAACGAACCCATTTCAACATGGGCAAAATTTAACTCAAGCCTCTACAAGAACGAAAGGGAGCAGTCAAGGACCCCCTTTTTCTTCGAGTAATTCTTCATTTGCGAATGTGTATATGATGAAAGGTGATGCCTATATATCGACTAGAGTGCATGATTACAGAATTCCAAACACCTCTGAGAAGAGTAAAGAAGACGAAAACCCACCTCTTCCTCTCTAGATCGAGAATACGTTGGAAAAAACAATGACATGCATCCCAAAGGGTGTGTTCAATAAAGATTCTCACAATACAAATGAAAGGGCCACCCAGAACTACTCTGTGGTGGAGGATTTGTCTCAAACCCCTTGTGTGATGTCTGCTTTGGAGGTCCTCTAGAGTTGACCTTCCCAGAGAAAGGCTCTGTTAGCCACCTTAGGATCCACTGAGACTTGTAATTCAGGTACGATCATGCTTGATATGACCAAATTAAAACCTCGTCTCCCTTACCACATGGTGTTTCATATAGTAGTGGCTTACACCAGGAATTTTTTTACCCAGAACATTTTCTGCATGGTTGTCACATACCCACTATGGAAATTAAAAAATTTCGCCCCTTTTCTTCTTTTCTCTGAAGAATAAAATTCCCCGACTCCCTACGATACTTGATACAGAACCTGCCATCCCTTAACCACACTCATCTGATCGACGGTTATGGCCACAGGCCTAACCAATATGACGTCCTTTCGCTCTTCGCGACTCGGCGCTACCAGAATGTCGAGTTTTTCGACTCTGATAAACCTGGAAATGTGATAGTTGACTTCTCTTTGACACTTTTTGCTACTCATAGCCTCGCAGGTTGAACCGTCGAGCCTTCGTGCTCCTATCTCACGAACCTCTGAGACGCGAGAAGTCAACATAATGTTGACTCCTTCCCAGGTGACGCGTGTCCACCTGTCGACTACATGGGCCCCACTTGATGGATGTGCCACATGTTCTCACGAGCCTCGACTCTCGGCACTTCACGACTTCTACGGTCGAAAGTGGCCCCTTCCAACCTTCGAACCCCGAACTCCCGATATACCATATCTCCATGGAGTTCTGATCCAATGGTCCTCCATTCCTGAATTCAATGACTCATATTTTCCTCCTCGCGTTTCACACTTTGCGACTTCGTGGGTTGAATCACTCAACCCTTGCGTTCTCTTCTTATGAAACCCTGAGATGCAAGATCCTGAACTCGGACCTCTTCTAGACTGCACCAACCCTAACCACCTTGCAACTTTGCAAGATCCAACGGTTATCAGTTGTTCACCACTTCTATTTCGAAGTGTCTCTGCTGTCCATTTCTTCTCTCTTCTGCACGCATCTGGACGTACATTTTCAATGACCCAGATCTATTTTTCTCCAGCTAATCTAATGGCAGTTGTAGCTCTTCCTTGAGCATGCACTTCTCTTCCTTATCCTTGGAATATTTCTTAAGTATCAAATGTCTCAGCCTTTGCTTCTCCTCTGTGACCTTCGCAGCTATGGCTCCATGCACAAAATGAAACTATCCCTCCTGAGCTTCTCTACTCTGAAGCCATGAAAGATTTCCTCGACCTTTGTGAGTTCCTACAGGGTCTGTGCATCCAACCAAGTGCTATCTATCCTGAGCTTCGTCAACTATGAGGGACTTGGGAGCTTTGCACTCTTTCTCCTGGGTTTGACTCTTAAAAGAGTCTTTGGCACATCTATTTCTCTCCTTCATCAAGCCTAGGAATTGAGTGGGTCTCGGTCTCTACTTGCTTTATAGGGATCCTGTGCATAAATGCACTACCTCTCCTGAGCTATGCCTTGGCTAGTATGGTCGTTTCTCATAAGACAATAGTCTTATTCCCTTTGGGACTTATCATACGAGGGCCTGATCCCTTATCAACAGGACTCCCGAATTCACGATTTTCGATTTCTCGAAATGGGTAATCTAGCGACACGTGGCCTCCTTTAATCGTACGGTTCAGATCTATTTCGGGACTTTCATCCCTATTCAAGAGGGCTTAACCCTCATCTATCTCCCTACAGATCTAACGACTGTTGGGTTTTCTATCTAAGATCTGATGGTTTATATTGGTCCCAACGCCATGCACTCTCCCATTGCTCCCTGGATGTGCAAAAACCAATAGTCCAGACATTCTTACGAACCTTAGGGATCAACGGTCCTGGTCTCTTCACTATTCATGAAAACAAAGGAAATGGGTTGAGAAATTTAACGCCTCCTCTTCTCCTTCGAAACTAATGGCCATGAGTGACCACGGATCTTCCGACAGGATCTTTCCCGTCAAACTATACTTATCCCTACACAACCATCTCGGGATTTCAAGAGGATCGTTCCTCCTCGTGTAGGGTTACTAAGGCCTTGCGCCTTCAAATCCTCTTTCCAGGTTCTTGATGGGATTTTCAAGGAGGGTATCTCTATGGGGAGGTTTACCCAGGGTACTATCTGAGGCAGATAAGGGTATCTCTCTCTTGAGAACCAGACGTGAAGTCTGAATTAGATCGGTATGCATATAAATAGCGATTTATGAAAACATAAGCCATACGTAGTATTTCCATTATAAATTTGCAACTACCAGTACTGATCAAAACACCATACAGACATTCTTACACTGAAATCATTCACAATTTCACAGCTTATGAGCATAAATGTCAGAATATATATATTTCAAGATGCCAAAGGAAAAACAGTTATCAGAAAAACACTAGAGGTGATGCAATTGCTGAGAGGGGTGCTCGTTTCCACCCAACCGTAGGCTCAATGACTCCCAACTGATTTACCACTAGCCACCCCTGAGCTGAGACCACGATACTGTGAGACTACATCTCTATTTTCCAGTTATCGAGAATGAAGGTTACTCTCCTTCTTCTCCGCTATCACTCAGTCTAAATATTTTTTCAGAGTTCTTCCTCCCTCGCGTCTACTCGTGATCATAGACTCCTCCTTCCTTTTTCCTTTTCGGTGAGGTTGCGTGTGGCACAATCTCCCTCGTGATGGTCAGGTTTCAGGACCACATGGATGGACGGTTTACCCCCATCCCTCATTACGCATGAGGAGACATCCACCTACCAACTTGCGAGTAATTAATTTCGGGCCAGCGAGCCGCTCTTGGTTCTCCGGGCCAGTGAAGACCAAATACGGTATTGGTTTTCGGTGGAAGTTAACTCCACCATTCCAGGTGCCTTCCACCATTTTTATCTAGCCATCATGGTCTCTTTTTTAGCATATACCCTCTTAGTAGTCCTGCAATATAACTATTCATAATATTATTCACATTCATCGACCTTTTTCACAAGGTCTATTCACATTACACATTCACATTTTTGAGTTTTCCACAATACTTGGCGAGTATAGTTATTTTTACAAACTGGGGGAAACAAGGTGTTACAATTCCCTCCCCCTTAAAGGAACATCGTCCTCGATGTTCTATCTATCAACATGACCTGCATGTACAGATGTAAACAAAATTAGATATGCCTGTTTCATGGCATCCTCCATTTCCCATGTAGCCTCATCTGGGCCAAAATGTCTCCACTGCACCTTGACCT
>SNQJ01S0112043.1:60873-82510 GCA_010110895.2 Picea sitchensis | reverse complement strand
GAACCCATATGAAAAGGATAACACTTATTCCTACCAACCACCTAAACTAAACTCAATTAACATGGAAAATATATTTATATGTATATCACATATATTATATAATGAAATAAAACATTAAAAAATAATCTTTTATTTCTTTTAATCAACTAGAGTTCAAAAACTTAACATAATTTATTACAACTTGTAATTGTTGATCACTTTCTTAAGATGGTTATCTCAATACCATGCAAATTATTATTGTGAAGTTTCTAATGTTTTATTTTTTCTATTTACGAGTATTTACTTGATTTAGCTTCCTAAACATTACTATTTATGTCAAAATTCTCTCCCTTTCATTAAATTAACATAGACCCATTTTAACTCCGGTTCTACGAAGCGTCTAGAGAGATCAAATCTCTCGAGGTGCAAACTCTTCCTTTTAATCTTCTTCTATCTTGGTTTAATTAGATTAGTTTAATTTAATTTGAATGTGTGTGTGTGTTTTTCATTTTACAAAAGGTTAGAGCCAACATATACAATTTTCATTTACTTAATTTTATTATTATTTAAGAGTGACACGTTTCAACTCCACATTTAATTTAGATACAAAATCACACATCAACCTAACATTGGTCTATAAAATGCGCCTCTCAACACAAAAATTAATTTGTAATCATGTAGCCAGGGTCAACATAATATTACACTTTATCCACAAAAATGTCATTTTAATATAGCATATTTTAATTAGATAAAAGAGATTTTAAACTCCAAAGTTTGGAAAAAAAATTGGAAATAATAAAAAGCATTTTCATTTGCATTTCATTTGTTTGATAATATTTTACTAAAAATAATATGTTTGAAAGAATTTTATGGCGGCAAATATCATTTTCAAAGTTTATCTATTTGTTTTTTTGTTTGGTTGTGTTTTGTCATTTTCCATTTAAAAAGTTGTACTCAAATGAAAAGATATGTGGTTAATTAAATGATTTTGCTTCCTTCTTCCCTTATCGAAAATTGATTGATTGGGTCTTCCCGGTCTTCCCTCCCTTTTTTACTCCTCCTCTATGTCAAAGCGAAACATAAAGCTTACATAATGGGGTCGTGGTCTAGATGCGGATCTATAACTTCTATAGAAAGCTAACGCAGAAGGCGTATGGCGACCGGTGGCTGTCAGAGGGATGTAGGTTGTGTCAAGTTTCGAGTTTCACAAACTAAAGGGGCTCCCGGGGAGAGTGCTCTTCTGCCGGGCTCTCACCATTAAGCAAGCTGGGTGGGAAAGACAGACTTCTCTCTATAGACAAAAGCTCGATAAGGAGGGGTACCTCCGAAGGTAAAAAATGGTTAAAGACATTTCAATTTCAATTTACTTTAAAAAAAATCCCAAAGAAAAGAATATTGTATTCATGAGAGATGAATATACCTATTATTGTCCTTTTAAGCATTGATCTAGCACAATGCGTATGCCTCTGTCCTTAACAAAAAATATAAACCCACCATTTGAAACCACAACTATAATCTTCTTATATGTTTAAGAAGACAAAACTTGTACCTTCATTTACAAACAAATTGCCAACTGGATAAAAAAAATATGAGACAACTTCTTTCTTTTATCATTTTAATTTTCTTTGTGCTCTTTTTACCTTGAAAAAATTGCCATTTACCTCTAATAGAAAAATATGATTTTCACTAGTCCCACATAAATGGAAGGATATAAAAGTTTAAAAGTGGAACTCCATAGAATATACCTCACGACCATCCTTGAACTCATAGATACCAAAGGATTCAAAAGGAAGAGAGAAATCTTCCTTTGATAATTCATTAGCCTTCACATTGAGCTCCCTAGAAATATGTCTAAAATACATCCATTCGAATGCTTGCATTGTTTCCAGAATGTCCTAAAGGGGAGGCTTGATACTCACATTTTCCATTGTAGCTTTCTTATTTTCCCAATCAAAAACAAGTTTGGAGTTGCCCATAACCTGCAAATTTTGTATTCCTTTCTTTTCAGTAGTCGAGAGCAAGGTCCATAGGGCTGCAAATTCAACTTTTGTTTTCGATCCCCTGCTTGGAGCATACCTTATATGAAGAAAATGTTGTTGGTTCAAAAAAAGGACTATGCCTACCCCACATACAGGGGGTGACCTTAGCCAGCCCCATCGAAATATCCCCAAGGGATATCATAATTCAATACTGACATGATCAAAACTCTGTGCTTTTTGGATTATGGACCCACTTTTCATTCTTTGGAAAGCTTGATGATCCACCTAGTTGCCACTTCCGACAGAATTTCCTCATTTTTAAAAATACTAGAGTTTCAAGCCCACCTTAAGCCATACACCAACAAATATGGAAAAACATCGAACAATTAAACTTATTGCAATCTTAACCTCAATTTGTAACGTCCTCCAGTTGAACTAAGGAACATTACCATGCAGAAACACCAATACATTTGAAATTTCCTACAAACTAATATTGTAGCTTACCAACTATAGGAATATACATAGGTTTAACCATTCAAATACCATTAATTTAAATGCAGCTACAACATGCTGAAATAAACATGGATGTAGCTAATTAACCCCATACACAACAAAATATAAACCATTCACATACACATAGTTAAAACACAACAATTTATCTCATAAAACAACACATAACACAGATAAACACTTATCTTTTTAGACAATTGTGCAACCAATTGCTTGGGATGGACATTCAACCCACCATAGACTTGATGTTCTAGATATCAATAGCAAGTCACCCTTGAGCTGGGCTAGGAATCCACAAAAGATAGTGTCTCTCACAATCCACTCACAACTCAGATATCCCACAATCCACTGGTATTCTCCTACAACTATCTCGATTTCCACCAACTCTCTTCATCTTGACCTGCCCAACCCAACAAATGCACCCCTTCACTGCTCTCATTCTATCAGGAATCCCATTCGTTTATCAGGGTATCTCTGACATAGGTAACCAATAATTTCTCTACTGGGAACTCAAGGGAACTTAGTGTCAGGATGCAAGAATATACAGGGATTCAAGGATGTATACATGGAGCACAAGAACCTGAAACATATATATACTGGAGAGCATGCTAAGAGTGATGCAAAATGGATATAATGAAGCTAGAATGCATATGCATTAATAGGCATGATGACGGTGAATGCTTGGTGCATATATAAGTGCATTAGTGCATATGGACATGCTTGGGCATACATATGGCATGCTTTTAGAGTGAGAGTAGTTTGTTTTTATTATATGCAATAATGGTGTTATGATAATTGAATGTGGCTAAAAGTGGACTATATATCGAAGAAAAATATTTATAACATTGTTTATAGACAAATTATTCAATGCGGACACAGACCAATCTCCCTAGCTCGGGAACCCAAAGCTAGAACAAAACAACATAGAACATATTACTTTCCTTAGATTCATATAATCGAAATACCGATAAGTAAGGACTCATACCTCTTTACCAAAGTTTGTCCTCTCTAATTGTAGCTCCTAGCTTGATTCATAGGCTTTTGAATAGAAACATTCATAAGAAAACAAGCTACCAATGAAAGCAACAATAATACTTCGACAAATCTATACAAATGACCAAGGAGAAATGTAATAAAGACAATTTGTAATGAAGAATCTTTATAGGAAAGAAAACATGTTACTGTATTAATAATAATGGAAGAGTTACAATCAGTTCCTTGGTGTTGTGAGGCTCTTTCCAATGGTTCATTTCTCTAATACTCACATTGCTTCCATGAGTTCCATCACCACCGATTGAATACTTTGATACAAGAATCCCTCGAGGCCAAAGAACAATCTTCTAATCTCAAATCATAAGCTAAATCTATCAACCATTACCGACTACTAGTTATTCTCCATTAGCTATTAACCCTTTCTCATGAGAGAAGTCTCCTTTTATATATTGAAGAGGAGGTTGGGATCTCCCCAAATCAGGGGTACATGTGAGATCCAAACCGATCAGAGGACACCTCATATATGAAGCTTCTCTCTAGAAACTTTGTGAATTTCTTCCTTTTTCCTCCTTTTAAAACAATGCCACACCTTATGAATCACCAACATGAGACACTGTCGCATGTTGCCGTGGTGCAACATGCGACACTTAAAAGTGTTTCATGCTATAGTGGTGCAACATGCAACACTTAAGAGTGTTGTATGTTGTAGTGGTGCAACATGCGATACTTTCACAAAAAGTGTTTTAAATCCATTTTAACTTCTTTCAAGGAAAGGTCTTTCTCGAGTGATCATGGATTTTGAGCTTTATATGATGGAAAGTAGGGGAATATTATCAGTTGCGACGAAATCATGTGTAACATTATTCCCCCCAAAGTATGAATCTAGAACAGAGTGATAACTAAAACACCTTGCCGTGTGGGTATTGTAACAAAGAACACATCGGTTGGAGACCTGTCAACAACAAACAGATAATTACAATATCATTACTGAGGTAGGCTTTCCCATACTCAGAATACAAATGACTCAAAGCATAATTGCTTACATACAAAGATCCATGTCAAATATGATAGGTCATGGCCGCCAAATATACACTGTGGATCCATGCCAATGTGTCTCAACTCTGAACATAGCCACCAAAGATACACCATGGATCTATGTAACAATACATACTCAAAATACTCCATAGCAACCTGGATCTATCAAATATAATCCAATGTCTTCATATCCACCATTCCATAGTACAAATCTAACCATGTGAATAAAGATTTTGAATTCGAACATGGTAGAAGTCATCTGATTACTGGTCAATGATGAAAATCATTAACAGATGCGAAAGGAACCGTCAATGATGACGATAACCCTTAAGGTACTCAAGTACATTTTATTGAGTGCAAATAGATGAGTTGAAGTCGAGCACTCATAGAATCATTCGATCGAAGGTCAATGATGAAAACCTATCATCGAAGGCGAGGAATCTTGCCATTGAGGCATGCAAGTCCCAAGGTACTGAAAGTTTCTAAACCATCTTCCTGGATAATGTGTTGAATTTGATAGGAGGTGATTCATCGCAGGAGGGCCTTGATGTATCCCCCATCAACGACGTGAAACAAGTACAAGGATTTGAAGTAGATCAGAGTATAGAGTGATTTAGGACTGACTTAGGGATGGCTAATATTGAAAAAAATGGCTGACGAGATATAAATATTTTGTGGTTGGACTTCTCTTGAACATATTGATGACACAACAACTATCTTGGCAGCATTGATTCAAAATGAGGATCACAGACCAAAATATAACTTGGGAAAAAAGTATGATCAACAAGAGACAAGTGGATTTCCCAATCTGACACGAGGAGTGGAAGAGTGTCACGTTTAAGAGTGACTTGTTGCCAAAAATTAATATAGATTTAATACAAGTTTCCTTCCCAATTTCCCCCCACCATTTCTGGCGAGTACCTCTTTATTTTTACACAAACTTGAGAAGGATAACATATGCTTGTATTATAAGATCATCCTTTGGATG
The DNA here is from genome assembly GCA_010110895.2 of Picea sitchensis. Classification (NCBI taxonomy): domain Eukaryota; kingdom Viridiplantae; phylum Streptophyta; class Pinopsida; order Pinales; family Pinaceae; genus Picea; species Picea sitchensis. The sequence continues at coordinate 77,026 of SNQJ01S0112043.1, read as the reverse complement.
AGTCCTTCAAAGTATTTTTAAGGAACCCTGGGAAGGAGTGGTCCAGTCCTATATGGGTCTTTCAATATATATTTTACGAGTCCAGAGAAAGCAAACTCGATGGTTTTTCATGTTTAGGGAGTTTGAAAAGCACTTAATCCAAGATTAACTTTTTCATAAATTTAGTCTCCTAAGTCTGAAAAAGTGTAAAATAATACCTAGGAGAACTCTTCTAGCCATTATTGACTAGAGTATTCCTTTTTTGTAATTAATCACACTCAACCTGAAAAATGGTTAAACTAATACTGAATAGACGCTCTTTCAAATTCTTTAACGAGTGTGAAAGGAAGCCAGTTCACTCAACAAACTTTTCATATTTATAGGGTTTTGAAAAGAGATTAAAGAAAATCCCTATCATGTTTTTGTATATATATATATATATATTTTAATAGTTTTTGGAAAAAAACTATAAAAAACATACGCGACCGTAACTTTATGTTTCAAACATTTGACCTGTAACCTGCACAATCTACAGCAAAACATCAATCTCGCTGAAAAAATAATATCAACCAATGAGGCACTATATAAAAATGGTAAAAATGAAATAGAATATCAAAAGTAATATTCCATTCTTTGTTAAAATAGAGGCAAAAGTAACTTCTTTTTACCATTTGTGTTTTTTGCCTCCCAAAATAGTGAAAAAACCCTCATTTGGTTGATTCTCCAGGTGATGATTGTGGGCAAATCTATGGACGATTTCAAATCTCGTTTCTTCCAGGTAATAGATATTCCTCTCCTTCGCAAATTTATGGTCAATTTTTTGAATTTCAAGCTAGTTTTAGGTGTTTTTAGGCTTGTTCCCAAACCCTAAAATGTGCCTCCCAGGTGTCACAGGGCACCGACATTGAGGATTGTGACACCATAGGGTGTCGCAGTCCCTGCCAGTCAGGAAGTGCGACAATGTCATTGTGTGTGTAAAAACAATGTGCGACCCCCGTAAAGCTCAATTTTTTTTTTTCATTTTAAGTCGTGAAGCTTGAAAATTTTGGATGTTCTCTGACAAATAAGTTTTTAACTTGTTGTTTGCAGACTTTTGGCCGAAAAAAATGTTGGAATGGAGGGAGAGGGAGCATGAAATGGAAGACCAAATCACGGGAAATGATACAAACACCATGTTTTCCCTCCAGAGGTGTGGGTTGGAAAAATTCTTCCAGATCCATGACATGAGGGCCCAAGTTCGACTATTGGAATTCCTGGTAAAGATGTGGGAACCTGATGAACAAGTTTTCAAGGTGGGAGTTCGTGATATGACCTTGGAAACTAAGGATATTTATTTCTTGATCGGGATCTCGAGACAGGGAGAGCGAGTGTCTTTGTATGTATTTAGGGAGGTGGTGGAAAGACGAAGAATTACATCTCTTAATATTGTGTTGCTGGAATCAAGAAGAGCAGTGGGAAAATTCCCATAAAGAACGTTAGAGATATTTCCTTAAGAATCGTTCTTTTCACCATCACTCGAGTTGCCAGAAATGTAGGTCCTCATCTTGCCACCAAATATCAAATGTAGTACACAGTTGATTGTATGGCACCAACAATATTTAACTGGTGCAAAGGGCTACTTGCGAGCATGAAAGATCAACTGACCAAGTGAAAAACTCGTCGTTTGAAGCAATTTGGCTATGGTTCAATTTTGGTATCCTTCTTTCTCAAGAGATTTCCACTATTAAGTTTGTAGAGCATGGAGTTGGATGAGGACCTTGACCCACAAGAACCTCGCATGAAGAGGTGGGTGGACATGATGGCGCGCCATGGTGGCGACCCAATAGTTTCGTACAATGAGAAGTTCTTCAAATGGATGAAGAAACAACTCATCATGGTCGAAGACTATGCATATACAGGGATGGATTTCCAAGGAGATCCAGACATAGTCCTTCCCAAGGTGTACCAGTGGAATGATTGAGGTAAAAGGATACCATTTTTTTTTAAATTTAAAATTTTAAATGTTTTTGTTGTATTGGGACTAATTTTGTTTTCATCATGCAGATATCGGGCCGAGCAGACCATATGGGACTTCATTGATATAGAGGCGAAGCAAGAAGGGTGCAATGGTTGTTGCTTATGATCATGAAGTAACAGAGGAGCTCGAAGATATAGAATACAACCTCGAGGGGTTGACCTTGGGTATACCAGATATTCAGATTAAGTATCTGTCGTGACGGCACAAGAGACATACTGCGGGAGTATCTAGACTCATAACTCGTTTGCTTCAACGAGTGGCTCAGGACATAGTATTCTACCACAAGCATTGTGGACCTAGAGATGACTAGGATCCGTTCACTTGTTTGATTATCGACATGTATTGATGTAAAATCCATAAGCTTCTTGTTCTCCCAACACATTTTGTAAAACTTTTTGAAAACTTAATATAAGATGATTTCTACTTCTGTTCTATTTGGTGCATATGTGAATTTTACAAATGTTGTAAATGTCTATCTAATACATAATTATCTAAAGCATATGTTAATGTATTTAGATTTCTTGGAATGTGTTGATACTCTAAATAGTCAAACTCTCGTTCCAAGAGACGAACCCTTAAATACACTTGTAAAAGAGTAGGGCTTCTGATAGAATAAACATTACTTAAATGAAATACCACAAGTTGAGAGTCAATTCAAACAAGTAAGCAATGAATTCCAAGTGAAATAGCTTCAATAAACAATTCAATAACTGTGATATATTCTGCGATTTTGTTAGTCGCACGACCAAGACATATACCATGTAGACTTATCAACTCATCGATAGGCGTGTAGATTGCCCATGTAATAGAAGCAAGGTTTTGAGTAATGCAACTAACACCATCAACAAAACCAACATAAGGTGAAGGGAGCATCGACATCTGCAAACCAAACACAATGCAAGATAAGTAGTAGACAAAAATTGTGAAAAAAGGCAATAATAGGACACCAAAATATGGTACAATGTATACAAAGCACTTATGTAGAATGACTTTAGGCATAGTAATTCTTTAGGTAAATCCCATTATGAGGCTCACCCAAAGGAATCCCATCATAATTCACTAACTCATAGGCACCTTTCTCTAATACATGTTTAACGATATAAGGTCTGTGCCACACGGGCTCGAACTTACATGCCCCTAATATTTCACAATATTGATCATATAACAGGACCAAGTCACCTTAAAAACACACATGAGGTCTAACATTTTTATCATATTGAGTTTTGGCACGTTTCTTATGGGTTTCATTAGCCAAAGTAGTGTGACAATGAGTTTCATCTAATCATGTCAACTACAAAAGACGTTATTCCTTGGCGGTGGTATTGGGAAGTAATTCAATGACTAGTTTCAAGGATGGTATTTCACATTCAATCGACAACACAACTTCTAAACCATATACCAGCTGGAATGGTGTAAAACCTGTGGCTTTTTTGACTGAGGTTCGATATGCCCATAATGCCGAAAAAATCGTCGTATGCCAATTCAATTTGTGAATCCCTATCATCCTATGGACCATCGTTGTCAAAACTTTATTTACTACTTCGACTTGACCATTGGCCTGCATATAGTAAGGATTTGAGTTTTCGTGTCGTAAACCCAACTTGGCAGTTAATTCTGACATCATGTAATTTTGAAAGTTAGTACCATGATCGATGTCAATGGCTTGGGGCACACTGAATCAAGAAATAATGTGATTAAAAACAAAAAGGGTTGCAGTTTTCCCAATGTTATTGAATGTAGGCATCGCCTCAACCCACTTAGTGTAATAATCTACAACAACAATAATATATCCATGCCCGTTGACTGAGTGAGGGTTACATGTCATGAAATCAATTCCCTATTTAACAAATGGACCAAAAGAAACTACGAGGTGAAGTGGAGCAGAAGGCATACACAACTTACAATTGTAGACATGACATGCATGACAGTGTTTGACCACAAGGATGCAATCCTTAAACATGGACGGCCAAAAATATCTGGCTCGTAGAATTTTTTGGGTAGTGGAATACCTAGACATATGACCACCACATGCTATGACATGACAATCATTAAGAGGTCTCTCGACCTCCTCATGTGTTAAACATCGTCAAAAAATGGAATCAACACCAGAATGATAAAGGGTATCGCCAACAATGATGTTTTTTCGAGCTTGGTATCGAATTCAACATCGTTTAGTGCTAATCAAATCAGGTTGAAAGGTTTGGGTTTGGAGATAGATAATGATATCTCCATACCACGGTTCCAAAGAACTGATCAAAAAAAGAGATTCACCAGGAATGGAATCTTCTGCCACATTTTCCATGTTAGTTGAGGGAAGGTCACAAATTAACTCAACAAAAACCAAGGATTTCTTTGACTTGGATTTCTCAAATTCCAAATAAAAATCTTGTAGGATAATGATCTATTTGGATTATTCCCCCCCTAGCACATGTCTAGTCAGAATATGTTACATGGGGTTGCAATCGAAAATGACGGTGGTTTTACACAATACGATATAATGGCGAAAACGTTGGACAACTTGAACAACAACCAATTCCAATTTCTCCACATGTGAATATTTGATTTCAGAAGTGGTGAGACTTTGACTTAAAAAGTAAATCACATGTCCATCGTGTGATTTATCCTCTTGGACAAGCACCGTAGCAATGGTACTATCAGAAGCGACAATGTACAAAAAGTAATCTCAACTGTAATCTGGGGGATGTAACAATGGTGTATGAGTTAACGCATGCTTTAAAGCATCAAATGCCTTTTGTGCGATGTAATCCCAAATAAATGGAACCCATTTCTTAAGAATTTGAGTAAAACCTTTGGTTTGTTCAACGTAGTTGGGAATGAATTGACGTAAAAAGTTTGCCTTGCCTTGCAAACTTTGGAGTTTGCGTAATGTAGAAGGAGGAGGTAAGTTCAGTATGGACTCAATATTCAAAGGATAAACACGGATCCCATGCTTGGATACGATGAAACCTAAGAGGTGTCCCGATTCCACACAAAATACACATTTATGTGGATTTAAGCGAATATTGTAATGTCAACATCAAAGGAAAATAACTCATAAATGTTGTGGATGATTTTGATGGCGCATGTAGTGTGCAGGAAAATCATCATGATATGGTTGAAGAATATGCTTAATGTGATGAAATGCATAAGACATAGCTTGTTGAAAAGTAGTGCCAACGTTCTTCAGTCCGAAAGGAAGATTTCGATAGGCAAAAGTACCCCAAGGACAAATAATTTTTTTTTTATGCTAATCCGATGGTAGTATGTTTATTTGATTATAGCTGAAAAAACATCCATAAATGAGAAGATTTCACTGTCGGCAAAGTCATAGACTATATGGTTGATAAAAGGGGTTGGATAATAATCTTTCAGACAAGGATGATTAATATCCCTATAATCAATACATACACAGATCGTTCCTTGTTTCTTTGTGACGAGAACAATATTGGAAACCCAATCAATCATAGGTACAAGATAAATAAAACCTGGTCTAAGAAGTTTTTCAACTATGACTTTAATAGCAATGAATTTTCGCAGATGAATATGATGAAGATTTTGTCGAACAAGCTTGGATTTAGGGTATGTCTTAATTTCGTGAATGGCAATTTGTGGGTTGATACCAGGCATTTCTTCATAAGACCAATTAAATACATCACAAATATTTTGGAATAGGGCCGTGTAAGTTCGAATTTAATCAGAGGAACAAGAGGAACCTATATGAATATTTTCCACGAACTCAGGATTTACTGAGATATTGATTAGTATAGTAACATAGATATTCCCTAAATTCCCTTTAGATAAAACATCACAGATTAAGATGGGAGTTTGGGAATTCTCAATTTATTCATATGGAAAGGACGATTCTAAATGAATCCCAATAGTTTCGAGCTTAGAGAGAAATGAGGAATGATGATGAACATCATCCTATGGAGTGTCCTCCAAAGAAATAATCTCCATGATACTTTCATCAATAGGGAAAGTATCATCAAGAGGATCAAGAGATGTAGTAGAAATAAGCCAAGAGGAGTGAGAGTATTCATCTAAAATCATATTTGATTGATTATCAGTATTAGAACTGGCCACAGAGGTAGATTGAATGGTTTGATAAGCCAAATCAATCAGACTAAGTGACATTTGGTAGCCATATCGTTCATATTTTGTAGGACTTGGTACTACCCAAGGATCATACGATTCTAGGGAATTACTAGCACCAGTCGAAATCATGTTAATCTGAGCGACAACCGAAGGAATGTCGAGCGACGGGAACAGAGAAATCTCAGGTGGTGGGAGCAGAAAAGTTCCCATGAGTGATGAATATTTTAAAATACCCACACCAACATCCTCGTAAGAAGATGAGTTTTTTTCTATTAAAGGAACATTACCAATGTGTGAATCAAAATTAAAGTAGGAAAGCTGGTCTACCGTGATTATTTTTCCTTGATGAGGGAAACAAAGTACACGAAACAAGGTAGAAACCATGACAGACATGGCATAAATCTAACTACGACCCAGTAAAAGGTTATAGTTGAGGGGTGCATCAACTACTTCTACCTCAATAGTAATGATTTTACCTTCTAATTCAATTGATAATGCATTGAGCACTTCGAAAGGTTTAAAGCCTCTATCATCAAAAAAGTTTAATGTATTGGGTGATTAATTGAGTGAAGGAGAGCTGACAACTTTCCAACCACTGACATAAATTACATAAGTTGAGGCTCCTTCGTCAATACTAGTACAAAAAATGGTTTTCGTCCGCATAATAACTTGGATTTGAAAAGCAAGTTGGTGTGGAAGTTTTTGAAGATGAGTTTTGAAATAAAAAAAATACCATATTCACATCACTCGGGTCAACTCCACCAATAGTCGAAGACAATGCTCTTTGTTGTGCACAATTTTTTTTAAGGATTTCGAGGGTCAACATCACAGAGGGTGCTTGAACCAAGTCTTCTACAATATTGTAGTTTTGAGCAGCTCACGCGTGCGGGTTAAAAGGTGACTTATGAACAACACCTTTTGGAGGYGGTCAGATCACTATGTCAGAACTGGGTTGATCAATTTGAAGAGGACTAGTAGTAGGTGAAGTAGATGTAGATGTAGGAGTAGAGGTAGAAGGATGATCAACATCACTTCCATTGGAAGTAGGATAGTCTTTGATACATGTTGTTACAAAAACCTGTTTAGTATTTTCTTGACACATAAGTACACAAGAGCTTCTTGAGGCAGAGGGTTGATCTTGGGAAACCAGTTGAGTTTGCTGAGATGGGAAAGGAATTGCTAAAACGATGGGTGCGGTTGGATTTCCTTTAAGTAAAAGAGTAATGTCAGAACACCATGAACAATCCTTAGTATATTGTTCTTCTTCGCAAATGAGACAAGGATATTTAGGCTTGTACTTTTGCATATCCTCAACATGTTGAGTTTTGGGTTTCTCCTATTGTGGGGTATTTTTCTTACCCTTTCCTTTGCCATTTTTCTTACTTCCGAGTTGTTGATATTTACGAGTAGTTGTAGACTGGATGACGTTAATCTCAGAATTTTTACCAAGAGTAGTAGCAGGAGGTGAAGTATTTTGAGTGGTAGCAGTAGGAGTAACCTTAGGGTTAGATTGACCAAAAGGTTTACTCGTAGAGTCTTAGGTAAAAGAACCCACCACACCGTCAATGACATAAGATTCCGTAGGAGGTGCAATAGTGGGATTAGTCGATGGGCGAGGAGCCTACAGAATCAAATCATATAACGTGCCAGATTGTGAATATACAATGTCCAAATACTAAGCACGAGAGATATCTTTCTCCTCAGTTACAACGCCACCCATAGCGACATCGCGGGAAATAGGAGGTAACAAGGACTTGGTAAACCAATCTGCCAACAATTGGTCAGGTATAATAGCTTTAATCAAACAACTTCGTCGCCTCCATTCATGGATATGATCGGAAATACGAGTCGACGCCGACTTTCATAATGAGGCTAAAAGTTCGATACCAGTTTCATAAGGAATAGGTAGTTGGAAGTGAGTCAAAAAAGCTATTGTCAATGAATTAAAGTATTGAAGTGTTCCTCACTGTAATTCTATGTACCATTTAGCAACACTCCTAGTAAGAGTGTGTTGGAAAAGATGTAAACAGATAAAATCACCATTTAAGGAATTCAAAGAACACCATAAATGATAAGTCATGATGTGATTTGATGGATCTTCTCTAGGTTTTCCATCGAATTGGAATATCACTTGGTAACTTAGCAGGGATAGGCAGCCAAAAAGGAGAATGAAAAATGGGATCATTCGTTAGCCGTGATAGGTCAGGTAATTCTAATGTTGCTAGGAATGGTAACTGTCGATTAAACATAGGTTGTTGAAACATGGGATATTGGTAAGCAACATAAGGATTAGCCCCCGTAGGACGAGGATATTCCTATTGAGTGTACGTTGGTGCTACATGCATGTGAGTTCCACTAGGATGATAAAACTGAAAGGGTGGCCCCATAGCCGTTTGTGGACCAGTAGTAGAAGTATGTATGTGGAATTGTTGGCCAATATGCACTTGAGTTCCACCAACCCCACCGACTTGAGGTAAATTTGATGGAGTACATGCCATTCCAGGGAATGAAGCACCACTAAAGATTTGGGTACCAGGTGATGGGATAGATATGGAACTTGGTGAAGAGAAATATTGCTGAGGATTAGAAAGTGAAGGCGATGAAACTAAACTTAGTGAAAGTGGAAAAGTCTAAAGTATTTCAGGTTCAATAAGTTCAGGTTCAATAAGTTCAGGTTCAACAAGTTCAAGATCAACAATCTCCGTGCTTTCAATCTCAGGTTCCTCAAGTTCTAAAGTCTCAGTTTTTACTACCTCAGATTCTTCAACTGTTTCAAATTGTTCTGTATTTTCAGGTTGTATAGGCTTAGGTTGTGGCATCTCAAGGTCTAAATTCTCAGGTTGTGATACTTTCAATAGTCCAGGGGGTAAAACCTGCATTCTATGAGAATGATGAAGGTGTTCCGCCACTGTAAATTTTTCTGACAATGACCAATTATACCTATGCTCTACTAGAGAAAACAAACAACACTCGCTAAAAATTATAGGAAGCCAACACAAAAACAAAAGTTCTTCTCACAATGACACACTAGTTGGTGATGAATTCCAATGTTGCAATATCAAAATGAGGAGGGGCTGGGATAGAGCGGGTGGAATAATTACATTGATGACCTGCTTAACAAACTTACACTCTGATGCAAGTTTCCTCACGGTAAAATTGTGGGTCACCCTCTAAGGAGCCCGAGTGAGTTTGACCAATGTTTGTCCCAGGTACAACAAACATTTCCCCTTTGTCATCACCTTGTGTATAAATACTAAAGATAAAAACCACTAAGGTTACCACTTACAACAACAAAAGTCTAGGGAAACAATCAACAATCGGGTATGCATGCAAAGGTAGGGAAATTAAGACCTGAAAAGCTAAAGCTAAATCTAAAGCTAAAGATAAAGATAAAGCTAAAGATAAAGCTAAAGCTAAAGCTAAAGCTAAATCTAAAGCTAAAGCTAAAAGGAAACATATTTCTTCAAAATGAAAAGTGATTTAAGCTATATGCGATTTGTTTTTGTTTTTGTTTTGGAAAATAAAGTATTCATGGAAAAGAAAAACTCTCTTCTGACCAAATGATCCAAAAACAAAAATTGGGTAATAGAAGTTAAACCAAACTGAAAGACACTCGAAGACCAGGGTAAGAGATTATACCCCTTTTAGAAGTAAGTAAGAATTGCCAAAACAAAGCTAATAATGAAACAAATGGTAAAAATCACACTTTAAAACTATGAAGAAGGCTATTAAGCAATCCTAAAAGTCATAGTAAGAAATAGAGCTTGAATCTGGGAAGGAAAGCAAACAATTTTTTTTTCTCTTAAGCGGTGTCGCAGGCTATTGTGCAACACAGTGCGACAACTGAGAGTGTCGTAGGCTACAAGCTAGTACAGTGTGTGTTGGTCCTTGGTTATGGAAGCAAGTGAATATCAAGGAAGAAAAGGGAGAATGCGAACTTCACAGAAGACATAGTGACTGTTACTGGGTTGAAGTGAGCAAAAGAGTAGAAAAGACGGAGTGAAGTAAGCCATTGAATGAGGAGATCAGGAATGACAGATAAGAAAGAAAGAAGGATCGTGGACAAGTCAACAAGTGGGAAAGCCACCGTTGGATGCTTTGGAGAACTGCGAGAGAAGGAAGGAAAGACAGGTTAGCGAAGCCCTGAAAAATACGGGTCAAGTTGACCTAGGGTTTTGGTATCTAGGGTTTTTGACACCTAGGTTTCGGCCTAAGGATGCCGGTGAGCTATTGTAATTTATAAATAGAGGTCTAAAGGACCTAGGATGGGTTGGTGTTATGATTATTTTTGTGGTCTTTGTCGTTGTGTGATCAAGCGAGTAATAGTGTGTGAGAAATAAGTGTTGAGTACGAGAGCCTTCTGGTATTGTAAGATCTTCAGCTGGGTGCGAAGATCAACCCTGCAACTGGGTGTGCAGGGAGGGGAGAGAAAGAGAGGAGAAGAAAGAAGATCTTCTAGCTAAGAGCACATACAAGAATTATATGCTTTACCTTAATATATTATAGCACAGTTATGTGGACGTAGCCCTAGAGAGAGGGTGAACCACGTACATCTTGTGTTGTGTGTGATTGGTATTGTATCTATGTCATTGATATACTGTGATTGCATTATTGTTTTAGATCTGATAAGTAGACGTGCAGAGTAGATCTAAGATGATAAGTGATATATGAATGATGTGTTGTTCTTGCGTTAAATCCACTTGATCTTCCCTTTGGTTGTAGACATCTCTGTCTTGCAACCCCCTCATAACTGCTTCGGGTGAGACTGCATCTGCTTTATAGGTGTTGCCAAAAGGGCCAATAGTTAGGGCTTGTTGGTGCGCTCTTGGAGATGAACCCTGGGTTTGTCCCTGTGCCAAAAAATGGTTTCGTTGTCAGGACAGGAATCTTCTTAAGGGAATGTCAAGGTGGTTTCCATCGAAGACAAAGACTCAAAAGTGGATAGAGGATCAAGAAAAGGACTTCGCTGAAGCCCAGAACAAGAACCCTAATCTTAGTTTAGAGGATTGGTTGGAGAAATATATCTTTACTGATATACACAAAATTTTCTTTGGGGGAATCCATCAGGAGCTATATGAGTGGCTAGCTAGATTAGCAGATACCCAGTTCGAGATCCAATCTAGACCTCTTGTGGTTTGGACGTCGGAGCTGATCAAGAAGGTCAAAAGAGTCGATAACGCCGTATCTAGAGCAGTAGATCACTAGTTCGATAGCACCATTGGAGGTTACATTACCGATTTTGTTGTTGATAGAGTAGAGTCATATAGCCAAACTGAGAGATATTTTTTCAAGGGACCCAGAGGAAATTTTTTACAATTCCTAAAGTTGAGACTGAAGATGATATTCCATGAGAAAACATATTGAAGATACAGTAGATTGGTCAGATCTAGAAAGGCTAATGTTCAAGAATTTGGACAACACCAATGACAACGACACAAAAGATGGACATACGCACAGTGGGAGAGTGTTCAGATAATTCCACCTTGCGAGCCTGTTTAAGAAGAACTATGGGGAGGAGGGTTTCTATAGTGGAGAAGAGGCAGATCTGACGGATGAAGAACATTCAGAACCTGCCAGGATAGAGGAAGGAAAATATGAAGAGCTTCACCGAGGAGAACCTGAAACCTCAGAAACTGTGCAGACCATCGAAGTAAGTACAGTTATCCCTCCTGTTGATTCAATAGTATTAAGCAATCAGAGTAATCCCAACCACCAGAGTACCCAGAGCACTGTCAATAGTAATCCACCACATACTCAGTCAGGAACCCTAGAAAGATCTATGGCATATGAGATGAGGCTTTCTATCTTTAGGGGAGATGGATCTGAAGATCCTGATCAACACTAGTTCCTATGTGAAGACGTATGGAATATTGAAAATGTCACCGAAAAAACTGTCAAAATAACCCAGTTTAGTACCACTCTGAGGGATCGAGCATTGAGCTGGTACATGAAGCTTGTTCAAAGACTTGCATAGCCTCAACCACTGAATCAGATTAAGAATGCGCTGATTGCAGAGTTCAAGAAACCCAAGTCAAAGTCACAATGTATTACAGAGCTAAAAGAGATCAAGCAGAAGGTGGCCGAACTTGTTTGGGAATTCGATCAGAGATTCAAAACCTTAACATGATGACTGACTTTTCAGATCCCAAATGAACAGAACAAATAATGGTTCATTGTTGTGCTCTTACCACACAATAGAGTTCCTCTGATGCAATAGAAGATTGTTTCACAGTCAGAGGCCCTGGAGATCGCCATGAAGTTAAAATCAACCCCTATGGGAGAATCCAGCTCAGGTATGAGTCAGATCTTGAGTCAACTAACTAGTTTATCTTTGCAAGTCGAAGATATGAAGAAAGACAAGGGAAAAGATACAAGAGAAGACATCTGGTGTGTCAGATGGAGATCAGAAGGCCATGACAAGGAACATTGTCCCCTATTCAATGAATACTTGGCTTCTGGAGCTCCGAGCCCTTTGAAGCAAGTCACCTTACCTTGGTGCGAGGTATGCAGAAATAGACATCGCCCTGGTGAGTGCTACTGCATGAAAAAGTATGTTTAGACACCTACAAATTTGTATTGTACATTCTTTAAGTCCGTAGGACATGACGATAGGGATTGTAGGGCTTACGATCTCATGCATGAAAGGTCGAGAGACATATATAAGATTCAAGGTGAAGTACAATAAGAAGGAAATACTACGCAGTATAACTCTCCTAGGAGAGAAAACTTTAATTCTCACGGTGGATTTAGAGGAAGAGGACGAGGAGGAGGAATGGGTCGAGGTTGAGGACAGATCATCTGTTATAACTGCGCACAACCAAGACACCTCACAAGGGATTTCCAGAACCCTTGTACTACTTGCAACTACTGCAACTCATTTGACCATGTTATAGAAGATTGTCCTGTGCTGCTAGCTAAGCTTCAAGAAAGATGAGGACCTCAGCAAACCTGCAAGTGCAACTGATATATGCTGAGCCTCGCGGAGAAGACCCTAGAGTCACTGTTATAACCAGAGAAGGCACTGCTATAGGAGATGGCATAATGACCCAAGGGAAGACTACAGAAGACTACAGAAGACTCAAGAATCAGGAAAGCTACACAAAAGACACAAATGTTTGATGCAAAGAAAGAAAGACAAATATTTGAGGAAGCCATAAAAGAATTTAGAGGAGATCAGAGCTCTTCATCGAAGACAAGACTAGAAGTGAGAGAATATGGAATGCCTCTGGCATTTGATCAGTCTGCTTCGCCAAAAGAAGAAAAAGAGGTAAGCAAGCTCATGGAATTTTTATATACTTGTATTAAGTTGATTCATGATGAAAGCGCTGTACAAGAGTTACAAAATTTAATCAGAGAATATGAGCTAGGAAAGATAGACCCTTTACTGAATAGGGCAGTACACCAAATTGGTAAGAAGAGAAGGACAAATAAGGAATTACATTTGAATTCTCAAATAAGAGAGTATGAGATAGATTATGTAGTCCTCGACTTAGGGTCGGAGGTCAATGTCATGACGAAGCAAACCTGGGCGTTGAGGGGAAAATCGAAGTTGATATATTCCCCTATCAGGCTTAGGATGGCCAATCAACAAGCTGTAAGCCCTTTTGGCAGATTAGAACATGTCCTTGTGGACATTGATGGAGTAAGAGCATTTGTAGATTTTGAGGTAATTGAAATAGTTGATGATAGATGTCCTTACCCCGTGCTGTTAGGAATCGATTGGGCTTTCAATAATTCCACTGTGGTTGATTTAAAGAAAAGACATATGAGTTTTGAAAGAGATGGCCTTAGGGTCATTGCATCTTTAGATCCAGATGAATGTCAGCGATACACATAACCTATCAGAGAAGAAGACCACGCATATGCACTAGAAAATATATACAAGCTAACAACCAGACAATAGGATTACATTAATCCTATAGCTGACGGGAATCTAATCTGGCAAAGTGAGAGCGCATGTTCATTAGACTCAGAAGAAGCACTGGAGAACTGGTAGAATAAGATGTATGAAGTATCTACAAGAAGATGTTCTATATTAACCAGAGAAGTTCGCTATATTGGCACAACAGTAAGCAACTTATCCACCTTTTATGGTCTGAATCCTTTAGAACCTTCTTGTCAGACTTTGAAGAAAGTGTACTAATACAACAAAGATTATTGGAAATGGATGAGGGCTTGAAAGCCACACCAACAAGATGGTGGGGGGCACACAAAAGTAACATTACAGATTGGGTACAATGTCGTACCCTGATGACAACGCGGTTCTTAGCACAAGTAGAAGGCTGCGAAGTTCAATACACAGGTCGAAGCTGCCCAAAGGACCATGTGTGAAGTTGTGAGGAAGACTGGAGAAACATTCCTCAAGAACAATGGGTGCACAAATTCATTAACATGCTGGACACGACGCCTATCAACTGGTACCTCCAAGCAGAGCTGCGCCTCATCACTATAGATTGGAAAGGTATGACTCAGAATTTTGTAACTACCTTCTTATTTGAAAGTCAATATCCCTCAGTAGATCAAGCTTTACATATTGTGAGACATAAAGTATTCGAGGAGGCATCTAGCCTTCCTTTGGAACAAGAAGAGGACGAATGGACTGAGCCTCTCTAGAAATTGCAAGGCTGTTACAACATCAATGCTGATGAAGACGATGATCCTAGGAAGGTGAACATCGCAGAAACAAAAGGTCGGAGAGATGTGGAAGGACCAAGAGTTGAGCTGCCATTCATTGGACAACTAATCAATATTAATAAAGTCAATATTGGAACAGAGCAGACACCAAAGTTTGCAAATGTTGGAGATTACTGGGATGTTGCCACCATTGACAAAATTACAGAGTTACTGCATGAGTATCAGAACTTGTTTCCAACCAAGTTCACTGATATGAAGGGCATTAAAGGACCTATGGGAGAGATGAGGATTCCTTTAAATCTAGATGCAAGACCAGTTAAACGAAGACCTTACAGACTTAACCTTAAATATAAGGAAAAAGTGAAGATTGAGCTTGACAGAATGTTGGAAGCAGGAATCATAGAACCCGTCGAAGAGTCAGAGTGGATTAGCCCTATGGTGGTACAAGACATGAAGACAGGAGAGATAAGGATATGCGTAGATATCAGGAAGCTGAATGATGCTTGTTTGCATGACCCCTTCCCTACACCATTCACTGACAAAGTGTTAGATAATGTGGGAGGCTAGGAAGCATATTCTTTTACAGATGGATTTTCAGGATACCATCAGATCCGGATTGCCAAGGAAGATCGCCATAAGACCACATTTGCAAGAGAATGGGGATCCTACCAATACATAGTAATGCCATTGGGATTGAATAATTCCCTAACCATCTTTTCCAGGGTGGTGGTCAAAGAATTCAAGGAATTTATGCATAAATTTTTAGAAGCATATTTTGATGATTGGACTGTTTTTGGTTTATCGAAGAATCATATTGAATGTCTAAGGCTAATGTTGGATAAATGTAGACAGTGCCAAATTGCCTTGAACTTGAAGAAATGCATTTTATTTTCACCATTTGGAGTTCTGTTAGGACATATTGTATGTAAGCAAGGATTGCTGGTAGATCCATCCAAGATCGCCATTATAGTTGATCTACCCCCTCTTACGTCAGTTAAACAACTCCGCACTGCATTGTGACACACAAGATATTATAGAAAATTCATTAAAGGATATGCTCAAATTACAACACCCATGGAGAAGCTGTTGAAGAAGGATTGTCAGTTTAGTTGTACAGAAGAATGCCAACAGAGCTTCGACACACTGAAACATAAAATGGTTACTGCACCCATTCTGGTCTTCCCAGATTGGACCAAGGAGTTTCACGTGCATGTCGATGCGTCTTCCATTGCATTGGGAGACGTGTTAGCACAACCTGGAACATGAGATATTGACCACCCGTTAACCTTTGCTAGCAGGAAGCTATCAAGTGCTGAGATCAACTACACCACCACTTAGCGAGAAGGGTTAGCCATGGTGTATGCGCTGCAGAAATTCCGCCACTACTTGCTGGGAGGGAACTTTAAAATGTTTACTGATCACTCCGCG
>SNQJ01S0112043.1:41910-60863 GCA_010110895.2 Picea sitchensis | reverse complement strand
AAGTTGGTGCTTCCAATGAATGTAATTCTTCAAGACATATAAGAAAAATCATTATGTGGTTTTCTCCCGATTTGAGTTTCCACGTAAAAAACTGGTGTACTGTGTCTGTGTATGATTGTTCATTTGTTCATTGCTTATTTACTCTGCAGTTATTGGATAATAATGCTTCATTGATATAGCACTTGGATTATATGTTTAAAAGGGACTAAATTGATCTATTACTGATTCACCCCCCTCTCTCAGTAATCCAACATACGTGAGGGATGGAAATGATGGGGGGTTATGATTCCACAAGAGAGGGGGATAAAGGGGGATCTAAAGGGAAACCCATGCCATTTGATTGAGTTAATGTGCCATTACCATATAATCCTCCCTTTGACTTATTAGACACTCAAACTTTGAATTGATGTAAGAGGGTAGGTGTGATAAGTCACATCCCATAGTTATTGGGAGCATGGATCTGAAGTACAATCAACATTGAGGAGTGTGAGAGTCAAATTGCATGGGAGAAATGGAAATTTGAATGGAAAAAGCGAACAGTTTTTACACGTTGATTTTTGGGCAACAAGGGAAGAGCCGAGTGTTGGGAAGAGCACCAAACATTTTGTGCTTGATGGAAACCATTATTGGGCTATGTTTATGTTGGAATTGTGGCCAGTGTGCTTGTAAAAATGGGCTATGTTCATATGGAGCATTTCTTATTGAGGAAACGAATTCAGAGCCTTGTGCAGGATGTTATGAACAATATTGGAGTAGCTGAGAGTTCCTGGAGTCCCCAAATGCAATATTCCTAACCAACTGAGTGCAATGGAGCCCTGGAGAGAAGTGGGAAGGACTGAGGGACTATGTGTAGTGAAGGGGGATCCCATTTCTTGGGTTGTGCAGGTTGTGGGGAAGAGAGCTGGGGGATTGGAATTGTTGTTGGAGTAGAACCTAGGTTTTGGGTTATTGAATGTGGAGAGTGGAGAATTGAGGGGGCCAAATATCCTTGTGGACTCGTAGCCTCAACTTGGGGGTGTCTTAATGTTGAGAGAAAATGAACAACAAGCCTATGGCTGGGAGGAACGTCTTTCGTATGCAACTAATTGGTTACTTTATAAACATATGATTTTTATATTATTGTTTATGATGTTAATTCCCCTATATAAATGGTTTTATATGAATTTTGTGTGTTTGTTGTTTTGCTTGAACAATTGCATTCATGTTTTAAAATATGCTGTTAGATGCATGCTAAATTATGGACATGTTTCCCCTTGGTTTATTTTTTTATGTATGTGGCATTTTAAATTGAGTTTTTAACAGGTAGGTATGTTACACTATAGTATCATAGATTTTGGTTCAACGCTTGATCCGTATGGGCCAAGGATCAACATGAATTTGACAAAAATTGTTGTTACAAATTTTGGATTTGTGACGAATTCGGGGAAAATTGTAAATTTCAGAGTGAAACTCCCAAAATTTGGTGGGGATAATGTGTATAATTTGGTAAGAGATGGCAAATTAATAGTTGCAGGGTCATGTTCAGCCACGAGAATCTAAGTTTAGAGCTTCCATGACATCGAAAAATCAAGGAACATTTTTAGTTGAAAAACAAAATTTTAGTAAAAATATTAAACCTTCGAAAAATTATAATTTTTGGGATTTTTGGAAAATTTCTTTACAGATGATGATGTGGACTGTACCCATGATGTGGAATGACAAGGTCCACGGTGGTAGTTCCATGTTGGAAGAAGGAAAGGGTTGTGGAATGGATCAATGATTGAGATCACTTGGTTTTTAAGAAATAATGCCCGAGATCACTTGATTTTCAAGAATCAATGACTGAGATTCGTTTGTGGGTTTGGAGAGGCTCGATGAAGTTTGGAGCAGTTTGGTGAATCAATTGTTGAGATCACTCTGAAATTGAAGATCAACAGTCTAGATCTAACACAGAGTATGTTTTTCACAAGATTTCCTTCGAGAGAATTCATTAGGGAAAAATTAGTTTTTAGTAGAATGCGTTTGGAAAAATTAGTTTTCAGGAGAATGCATTTGGGAAAATCTTTTTTCGGGAGAATGTGTTTGGGAAGATACTTTTCAAGAAAATTGGCTTTCGAGAAAAGGTTTTTAGACAAGTGCTTTCAAAAAAAGCATTTCAGGAGTAGGCTTGTGGGCTATGGATTTCAGGAAGAACTACGAGCATGGTAAGTTGATCCTCCCGATGAGAAAATTCCATGAAGGTAATTTCGATAGGCTTGTGGCTTGTAGGTTTTGGGAAAAAAATTATAGAATTTTATTTGACCTCTACGATGAGAAAATTCCATGAATGTAATTTCTATAGGTTTGTGGCTTTCAGGTTTCGAGAAAATCCTTGTAACATGCTACTCAACGTTTCCGATGGGAAAAATATGCAAAGGTAATTTTTATAGGCTCACAACTTGCAAGTTTCAAGAAAAACTTATGACAAGTGAAAATCATATTAACATAGAGATGAATGGATTGAAGACAAATTCAACTTGTTTTAGGGACCTCTATAGCACTTAACCAGTCAATTTCTACGATTTTTTTAGGATTTTGAAGGTCATAAACTTGCAAAGGAATTTTGAGGGCCCAAAACAACATTTTTAGGTGGTCGAAATCACGAGAACTATACATAGTATCTTATGATTAAATGAAAGAACTCGATAAGAGATTTCCAATGAGCCATTCCAAGTGAAAAATATAGCTCGTATGAGAAAGTTGAAACAATACAAGTTATAAATTAGGTGTCAGTTTACTTCCACATGGTATAACTCCTTGCTTAGAAGTTAGTTTGGGGCACAAGAGTACTATGTGGAAATCTCATGGGCCATATAAGACAACCATGGAATCATGATTGGAATCTGGGTACCTGAAATTGTACAGGATGGAAGAGAAGACACATATAGCTTAGAGGGATAAAAATGAGAAAAAAGTCTAACCATAATTATAAGCCTGGAGCGCAGATAAAGGTGAAATTTTAATAGATAGCTCAAAAAGAAGGCATGGAGATACCCATTTGGACTCCTGGTAAAATTCAAAAGGAGTTAGTGTGGACATGCTCAAACAGGGAAAAATACACTATTTTTGGGTGCGCTTTGGGGATTTTTAAAATATTCAAAGGAGAAAAAGGGACCCTAGATCACAAATATGGAAAAAATTATTTAGTCAATATTTTACCTACACATCAATTTAGACAACTTTGTCTTGGGGTAGTTTTCCCAGCTTTGCTCCATTTGGGAGATAACAAATTTTGGCTAAAATTTCTGTAAAATTTCTTAGTGTGGGAAGTGTAAAAGCACAAAGTTGTCAATTCTAGATGTATATAGAATTTGACTGGAGCATCAGATTCCAAATCTAAGTGTTAATATATGTTCATAATCATAAATAATTTCTGCGCCTGATATAAACATTTTTTTGATTCCTAACAGATTTTCTGTTATAGGTATCCAAAGCTAGCCTTTGAAAATTGTTACACTAGTAAAACAAGTGCAAAAAATGGGTGAAATAGTTGATTTCAGAGAGCCAAATTTTTTATCTCAGAAACTAGATCCAAGAACGAGTATAGCCATTGGAGAGCTAATATAGAGGACAATATGATAAAAGGTTTAAGTTCTCTAGGGAAGCATCAAGTTGCTCAATAAAGTTGTAGGAAAAAGTGGAATTGAATCCCATGAACAATGTGACTACTCAATATGAAGATTTTCCAAATAATGCCAAATTTTGGAAAAAAATTCCCATGTATTAAAGGTACATGCCAAATGTTAATATTTTTGCAAAAAGAGTGTTTATACTCATTATAGTTCATATGCAGAAGTATAGAGGTATGTTTGGAAATGCAAACAACTCGATAATAGAGAAGGGGACTAGTTTTAAATAACAAGATATTGTTGATAAGTAGGGAAAACACTCAAGTAAATAGTGTTGTGTCAAGGAATTGTTTTTTTTGACATAAACGATTAGAGGGATTTTGTATTAAAAACAGTGGACATGCCACTGGGTTCGTTACATTGGAAAATATTTGCTTGAAACTGTAAATTTCTGCCTGAAAATCCTAACTTAGTACATAATCGTGGAAACAAAACTATTTCAGCAAGCCTGAATGACTTCGCGTTATTATATCATTTCTTGCTTGGAAGTTTTTTTTTTTCCTTGACATCGTTTGCCAATTAGTGCTTTGGTCCATAGATTGACTTTCCATCGGGCCTAGAGGGTCTTCCTTGTCCGCTATGTCTGCCCAGCGTGAGGCCTGGGGTTCCTGGGTGGGTGACTTGGGAATGGCTTCTGCCTGAGCTGTCCCCTTAGCAGGGGGTTTGGTTTCTTCTTCAGCTTCAGCTTCTGCTGCTGCTTCCTGGGCCTTGCTTTTAGAGAGCGATTCCACTGCTGCTTCTGTCCACCAAGTGGGTCTTTGGCTTCTGGACGACCTTTTTTTCCCGGTTGATTTTCCACAGCTACGGGCTAAGTGCCCCGTTTCAAAGCAGTTCCTACACCTGAAACTGAGATTCTCATAGTCAAGGATTTGGGTCCTTGAGTAGTCCTTGCCTTGAAGAATTATTTCTGATGGGAAACCTTTGGAGAAGTCCATTTCAACACAGATTCGTGCGAAGGTGGAGCGGGCTGGCTTGGAATCCAGGCTTCTGCAGAGGAACTTGCCGAGGCCATTGCCAATAGATTTGAGCGACTCATCCCCCCAGAAATGCAGGGGAAAGTATGGAAGTCTCACCCAGACTGGAGCTGAAGAGATACAGTCCGTGGAAGGGTCAAAAGTGGGGGCCCATAGCTGCATGGACATGCTTGCTCTACCCCAAAACCATGGCCCGAAGTTAAACACATTGTCTCTATCGCTTGTAGATTCAAAAACTACCACAAAAAACCCTTTTGCATAGGGGCAGGTAATGGCTTCTCCTTCTAAGAGAGGGTACCATTCGGAAGAGATCCAGGAGAGCAGATCCGACAGATTGGGCCAATATCCATTAAAACTGCAAACTAGAGCGTGCCTTATATAATGGCAAGCATGAGTTAGGGCTTCCTTCGACATTTGAATAGAAACTGCCGGAGCTTCTGGAACTGCTGCATGTGGCCCGGATGGGCGGCCTTGAAGAGAGGTAACCTCAGGGACCGCTGCTTGCGAACCAGAGATAATACCCTGGCGTGAAGCCACCTCTTTAAAGGAGAGGGTCAGGGCTAGTGAATTTGTAGCCGATGGGGGAGCACTTTCCTGAAAGAGCAGCCCGAAAGGGAGAGCCGTGACCGTAGGAGAAAGACCAGCAGCCGCCGCCGCAGCCGCACCAGGAGGGGCGTTTCCTTGCAATGAAGAGATCAAGGGGGCCGCCATTGAAGTTTGTCGAGCCTGTAGGAGAGGAAATGCGCTGGAGGGTGGGAAGGGTAGGAGGCCGCGGGGCCAGCGGCCTGTGGGAGAAGCAGGAGCGTGGTTTCGTGGAGCCGAAACTAGGTTTCCCAATATATCATATCGAGATTGTTGTGTCAAGGAATTGTTAATAAGAGAATCCGATGAATTGAATGATCAAAATTGTGTAGGTTTGTTTCAGATTATAGTTTGAAGGTCCAATGGACATGGAAGAAGGGAAGATCTTATAGAGTTAGCTGAAAACAATAAAGTGTTGGCAGAAGGAAGTGCAGAGCTACAAAAAAGGTAATGGAAAGTGGATAAAGGGATTTGGAAGAGTAGAGACAAATTAATATTCAACTATTACAGAGTCTATAAGGATTGCAAGAGTAAATCAAGAGATATTCTCACATAAAACATGAACATAATGGGTGAATATTACCACCAAAGAAAAGCAAGGAACTCAGGGATAATGAGTGACTCATGGGATGAGTGAGTCATCTCTAAGGGAATGCATAGGAATGCCTAAAAAATAATAATTCCTAGCTAGGAATTAACCACTTTTGTCTAAAAGTATACATAGTAAGAAATCCATTTATGTTATCAGAGTGCATAGTGGAAGTAAGGTACAAGTAAAAAGAATTCAAGGGAGCATATTGGTCCATAGTGGATAGTACAAGGCTTCACATGAAATTACTCAATGGAGTAAATAAAAGAGTTCATTTTTTTTTTTGAGAAAGCCAATGGGAAGCTAGAGATAATGGAAATGGATTCCATAATGTTGATGGTTAAGATGGTTTGAAAATACTCTAGTATCAAGGTGATGGAATGCTATAAAGTACAACATTTCAATGTGATGGAAGGTTCCAACAATGTAAGATTGGAACATGATCTCCCAAGTGGAAGTAGTGGCCAATAAGGCATATTGGATGGAAGCATAGAATGTCCAAGTGGAACTTAGAAAAGGTTCAGATCATGAAACAATGGTGCACATATGAGAAGAATGATAGTGCAAGGGATGCAAAGATCTAAAAGGATTCAAGGAAAATTACAAGGAGCACAAGAAGTTAAAACATATATGCATTGGAGTGCATGATAGAAGTGATGCATGATGCATACGATAAAGATAGAATGCATGTGCATGAAGTAGGCATGATGAGATTGAATTCTTAATACATATTGATGTGCATTTGTGCATGTGGACATGCTTGAATATGATTTTGGATCGAGAGTAGTCTACTGCTATATGTGAAATAATTATGTTATGCTAATTAAATAAGACTAATGATAGATTATATATTCAGAAAAATGTTTATAGCATGGCTAAAAATGATGTTGATGCTGTTGTATATGAAAGCCATCCATATGAAGACAAACAAGATGGAAAAATGTTGATCAAGAGGTTGGTGAAGGGAGCCTGTGAGGTTCTACAAAATATCAATTGATTAGGTAGCATCAACTAATGTAATAAAAACCATACATGTATGCATTTGGGTTGCTTATGATGCATACATGTTGGAGGGAATCGAGGTAAGAGTTCCCTCAGTTAAATTTTCAATATTTGAATTAATGTAAAGGCCGAGGGCCTTGAGTATACAAATGTTGTTTAATGCTCATTTATGAGAAATTTAATTGCATGTCATGTTATGTTGGTCATAAGATCATAAACGAGTAAAGTCAGTAGGTATATTCTTGCTATAACAATGAATTCCTACATAACTAGCCATGTGTGAGACCATGATGTGGTTGGATATGCAAGGGCCATAACACTATACAAGTGCTCAATTGGTCTTCCTAGTTATAATCGATTTTCAGATTGCAACCCCTTTTCCGACAGTAAAGAGCACTAGAGTATTATATTTCTGGTGTTGTGTATGGGTGAAAGAGGAAGGTATCCAAAAGATCAAACAAGTAATTGAGAAGAGTTTGGATGATGTTTTGAGGCATTGGATAGACCTTCCAATCACCATGGTTGAATACATCATATTGATATGTGGTATCCCAAAGTCAATGCAATAATGCATTGTGTAGATGTGACCATGGGTATTGGAACCTTCGTTTATTTGTTTGTAATGTTTGATTTCATTATGAGAATCTTGGTATGCTAGATAATTCATGTGCAAGAAATGATAGTTTCATTCCATTTAAGTGAATAATAGTTGGAAGTGATTGAATTTTTAGAGTAATATAATTATGAAATCACTTCATGGGTTGATTGCAAATGTTGCAATGAGATGATAATGTGCATGAATACTAAAAATCTATTTGGATGAATGAAACTTCAGAAAATTGCAAGAAAAATGGTATTGGATATGGCAATGGTATAAACCCATAAGGAAGACCAATTCTTGCCGTTGCAAGAGCCAATCATTTTGAGAAGAAATCTCATGCTTGGGAAACTTGATTCCCTATATGAAATATATTTGAAAAATTAACAATTGATTTTTCTATGATGATATCTCATGATGACTATATGTGTGTGATAGAAATGAGATGATGGCTATTGAATTTGGAAGTCTTGGGGATAATGCTGTTGTTAGGACAATGGAACCCTATGATTTCCACAAGGCGTACATTGCTAGTGGATGTGTGGTTATGAGTTGGTGCTCTCTCTGCATGTGAAAGCCTTGGATAGACAGATCACTCGAGGGACCATGTAGTAGCAAAGGGGATGCTTGAGCCTGGAGGTTGAGTATATCAAGGAAGAGGAAATATAATAATGCACATGACATGGTGGCTAGAATCATGAGGGCATGTCAGGAAAGGAAAATGAGAAGATTTATTTTGTATGCCAACTTTGTGAAATAGAGAAATAACCATATAGATAAGTATTGGTTTACGATTGCAAACTTATTTTTAATACATGATTATATTTTGGAGTTGAAAACTCTTGTGAATAAGATAATTGTTATATAATAATGACTATAATAGGTATATTTTCTTAATGGTTTTTGTAGGAACAACTGAAGAATGGAACCATAAATTAAGTGCCACGAAAGAAGAACATTGAAAGGAGCAAAGCTCAAGAACAAAGGCATGAAAAAAGTAAAGTCTAGTGGACTTGTTGCAACTCGAAGGAAGAGAAGTGGAGCTTAAATATGCAATGTTGGAAGCACTTTTGCAACTACTTGAAGGTTTGGAGATTCCATTATCACTGATGTAGTTCCTGGAGCCACAAATATGAGACTTCCTATCTGACCTTGCATTGCATCCCTGGAAGGAAGTGGTACAACCTAAGGGATTGAAATGCAGAGAAGGGGGTACACTTTCTTGGGTTGTGTAGGTTGAGAGGAATGAGAGCCTATTGGTTGGAATTTTAATGGAATCGATACATTATGAAAGTTACCGTAGCTGTAATTCCTCACGCTGTATCTATGACACTTCTTGGCTGATTATGTATTGGATCCTAGAGGGGAGTGGTATAGCCCAAGGGACTTCAGAGAAGAGAAGGGAGTACACTACCTTGGGGAAAGAGAGATTACCAGATTGGAATTACTACCAAAATTATAAAATGTGAAATCATCGTGCATGATTTTGGGCCAAAGTGCCTATATGTATGTCTTGGATAGGGTTCCTTTGTATATACGTTTGGGATAGAATGCATGTGTGATATTAGGACAAATAGCTTATATTGTTATTAAAGGCTGGAGAGCCTAGCATTGTGATATGTATGTACACCTGTATTGTGTTGTGCACCGAGGAAAATGAAAAAATAAGGGGGAGGGGATGTAACATTGTTCGCTCTCTTACACGTATCCTTCATAAAATTGGGGGTTTGATGACCCAAGGTTCATCCAAAGTTGACCAAAAAAACCCTAAGGAATCAACATATCAACCTTCAATCGAGGACCAAACAAGGTCTCAACCAAGATGCCATGACAATCACATAGACCATCTGGTCTTGTGTCAGATATGAAGGGATAAAGTAGACAACAAATCCACTTGAGTTGTCATTCATTCATTCAATCATAAGACATTAACATATTAACATCATAAACCATTAATGCAATCACCCATTAAACTCAAAACATACACCTCAAGTTACAGAGAGAAATGCAACTTTATATTATCTTCATTAAACATCAAAATGCATATATCAATAGATCCACATTACACATGGAATTGCGCTCTGATCCGTTTCACAACTTTTGTATTACAATGCGCCATACACTCTTCGTCCATACTCTACCCTACCGAATTGATTCCATTACAGACTCTATAAAATAATCTTTCTAGAATCATACAAAAATGTTACAAAACTTAGAACAATACCCATGTAAAAATTGGATTGGACTCTTGCCCATCTTAGAAAGACTTTTATTTTCTCTTCTTCTTCTTCTTTTGTCTCGTTGCTCTGTCACTTATTCTCTACCGCACTCGCTCTAGTGATCGCTAGTTCCATAAGGTTCTTCTATATGTGTGCATCCCATGTAACCTCTTTGGAGCGTGGAAGTCCTAACAAAATTTCCATCTCATCCATCATACTTCCCATGATCTGTCATGATATCTTGGTTCATTATTAGGAAAGATTTACGAAGATATTCTTTTAACTTAGCATGCATGCAATATCTTTCTGATCTTCTGCGTGTAGTACAAAACTCAATTGGTGCATGCGCCTTATTCCATTTGATGCACAATTGTTGATATGTGCACACAAAAATAATGTGCACGCAAGGATGATATGTGCATGCACACTACCTATCCAAGAGCTTGGGTTACAAAAGTCCCCCAACACTATTACTTGGCTCGTCCTCGAGCCAATGGCACTAGTCATGGTGTGATTGAAGCAATGGATGGGACTGTCTTCATGAGTTCTTGGAGGAATTCTCAAAATTGGATATCAACATCATCAAAGGTTTCATGTAGCTACTGAGTGAGCTAGACCACATGATATTCATCCACTGTTGTAACTTGTGGGGATTAGAGATTGATAAGATCCATATTTTCAAGCATAGGAATATCCGCTACCTATGCTACTATAAGTTTTGTGTAGAAGATTTGGGCCTTATTGGCTACTTCATTGGCTATTCTAGAGATGGTATGATATTCCACTCGAGCTGCAATAATTTCTCTCGTCTCGCTGATGATGGATTTCATTGCAGCTTGAAACTCACCCAGGGGAAATGATGTCATGTTTCTCTTCTACTGGTTGAACTATATTTTTGCAACTCGTATTCATTTTTTAATGGTGCTAATCTCAGGGGGATTCTAAAGGTGATTACATAGCGTGAAACTATAATCAACCAACCTGAAAAAATCCTTTATTTGGGCCTGGCCATTTTAGAGTGCTTCTTCAGACACAATGATATTTCATTGTAATTCTAATCTGGTGTAGACTGTTGGAGCTTCTCACAAATATCGAGATTTTATGACTCCAATACCTGGAAGTGCACTTTCACTGCATACTTTTTTTGAGACATGGATACTTCCAAGACATCGTCCGATGTAGTAGGTACTTGTGCATACATTTCTTCGACTGTGCTCATGATCTCTTTGTGGGATGTAACATTTTCATCATGCTGAGAGTTTTTCTTGGCGTGTGCAAGTACTTTAGTGTCATTTAGCACTTTCAAGGCTTGATGGGCATGTAATTATTGCTGATATTACGTGCGAGTTGCATCATGTAGAACATGATCTAATTGATGTTGTTGTTGAAGTTTCTCATGAGCTAGACTAAGCATATGGTGCCATTCTCCTAACTATACTATAAGGGTGATAATGTAGTTCTACACCACTAGGGTGGGTATTGATAGTAAATAAATTCTTTGCAATGGTTGGATCAAAAGAAACAATTATCAATGGGTTGAATTTTAGTGTCCACTGCTGAATTCTATTGTTGGTAGCATGGTCTGTTGGGTATGTGTTATATTCCTAACAAAATTGATATCATGTAATATACACTGATATGGGAGAAAAGGGATTCTGGGGGGGAGGCGGGTGATTTTCACCCCCTAGTCGGGAGTGTTGTGGGGGTTTAGGGGTGTGATACCCTAGGAAATTTTTTTTGGTTCATTTTTATCAATTTTTTGTGTTCGTTTTTGGTGGTTTTTCAACACATGTTTTTTTCCAGCGATTTTATAATTCTTGTTAAGGAATTATGGTTGTTGACTAATTCAGGTCAATGGATTACATGTTTGGATTCCATGGGATCATATATGTATATTTTATTGTAAACAATGAATAAGATGATGAATAGAAGATTAGAGGTGTGACTCTAAATAGGTTGTTGATTTTCCCAGTTTGGGTTTCAGGGTAAAAATATTTGTGTAATGTGTGTGTGTGCCATTGTATCTTTTCTGTTTTTATTAAGATTTTTTTTGCAATAAATATTTGTACAAGGTTAAAATCTACATTTGGTATCGGAGCAATTATTGGCTTCACGGGAATGCTTTTGTGGTTAGAGGTTTGGCTCAGGTCTGTGATAAGTCTTGTTACAGTGGGAGATTTGCAGTATTGATTCTTTAGGTGAAAAGAAATGGTGAGCAATTCGAAAATAAAAATAGAGAAATTTAATGGGAAAATTTTAGAGTTGTGGAAGCTCAAGATGGAAGATCTGTTGGTGGAAAAAGATCAGTGGATCATTGTGTATCTAGGCGCTACACCTATATGAATGTTAACAAAAGACTGGAAAAAGTTGAATTGGAAGGAGAAGAACACAATATGGTTGTGTCTCTCAGATTTAGTATTGCTGAATATCTCAGGGGAAGCTACAACCAATGAATTATAGGATAAGTTGGGGACTTTGTATCAATCCAAGTCCCTGGTAAACAAACTGTTCTTTCAGAAGAAGTTGTATAACCTATAGATGAAAGATGGAGACTTGATGACAGAGCATTTGAATGCCTTCGATAATGTGGAAAGTCAGTTATTATCTGTTGATATTAAAATTTTGTATGAATATAAGTGTATCCGTTTATTGTGCTCTTTACCAGACTCATGGGATAGTCTGGTTGTGGCCACAGGTATTAATACAACTACTTTAAGTTTTAGTGATGTGGTATCATTCTTGTTTTCGGAAGAGATGAGACGAAAGAACATGGAAGGATAGATAACATATGCATTATTTGAAAGAGGGTGCTCCTAGGAAAGAAATAGATCTAAGTCCTCAAGTGGGAGATATAAATCTAAGGGTAGATCAAAATCTCCTGAAAAGTTTTTAAAGGTATGCTATAGATGTGGAAAATAAGGGCACTAAAAGAAGCAATTTAGATCCAAAACCATTGAGAGAGGGAAAGGATATGAAGATGCTCCTTCTACAGAAGAAAAAACCTCCTCAGAAGAAGTAGGGGATGTGTACTTGGATTCTTCAAACACACATGCATATCATGAGGCACGGCTAGTTGAGTCAAGCACATCCTTTCATATGACTCCCCATAGGGAGTGGTTCTATGAATATGAAAGGTATGATGGAGGTGATGCTTTCCTAGGTGATGAATCGGCAACCAAAATCATAGGACGAGGAAAATTCAAGTTTAAGATCATGGATGGAGGGATTAGAACACTCCTTGGTGTTCTGCACATCCCAAGTTTGGCAAGAAATTTGTTTTATGTAAGCAAAATGGATGATGCATTGGTAAAAACAATGTTTGAGAAAGAAACCAATAGGATGGTTTGAGGAGCAATGGTGTTGATGAAAGGAGTTAATATTGGAACTCTGTATAAGTTGTAGGGAAACACTATTAGTGATGGGTGTAAAGTGCTATTATTCGTGAGATTGGAGCCAAAGATGAAAAAAATCCTACAGTATCTAGAGAAAAGGCTATGTTGTGGCATCAAAGACTGGGGCATATCAGAGAGAAGGGATTTCGACTACTACATGGTAAAGGTATGGTTGAAGGTATCTCTAAATTCTCTTTGGATTTTGATTTCTCTGAACATTTTGTATATGGGAATCAAAATTGGGTAAGATTCCCTTCTGGTGCAATGAGGGCAGAGGAAATTTTACAATTGGTGCATAGTGACTTGTTTGGACCTGTGTTGGTTCCATCACCGAGAAAATCTGTGTACTATGTCTCATTTATAGATGAATTCTCAAGGAATACATGGATATATTTCCCGAGGAATAAATCTGAAGTCTTTAACATGTTTAATGAGCTTAAGGATCTTGTCGAAAATCAAACAACAAAAATAATTAGGGTGTTGAGGATGGATAATGGTGGATAATTCTATGGAAATGAATTCAAATATTTCTATAAGAAGTGTAGTATAACAAGGAAAAATAATACTCCATATACACCTTAACATAATGGATTCGTAGAAAGGATGAACAAGACAATGATGGAAAAAGAAAGGTGCATGCTCATTGGTGTTGGGTTAGGACAAGAATTATAGGTAGAGACAATGGGTACTGCATGTTACCTAGTCAATCGATCACCTTCATCAGGACTGGATGACAAGACTCCACATGAGGTATGGACTAGAAAAAACCCATCTCTCACACATCTTAGGGTATTTGGTTATGAGGCCTATGTTCACGTTCTAAAGGAAAACACGAGTAAGCTAGATAAAAAGGCTGAAAATTGTATCTTTATTAGGTGTAAATATGGTTTGAAAGGTTATAAGATTTGGAACCTTGAAAATAAGAAGGTAGTGTATAGCCGAGATGTGGTATTTAGAGAAATCAAAGATGTCTTAAAATAGGAAGTCCTACCAAGTGTTGAGGAAAAGGTATAAATTACCTTACTCAATCATTTTCGAATCTTGCTTAGCTAGGACAAGATAGTCGAGAATATCACCATGTGCTTTATAGCCTCACAAATAATTTCCCAATCTGCAAGTATTAATTAGAAGGGTTTAGGCTGATTTATTAATGAAAATAATGTTGCAAAAATAAAATAAAATATTATTTTAGTTTCTAAAATGTATACACATTACATAAAGTAAATATGGAGATCGAAAGCAAAAGTGACCAAGTCATAAATACACACAAATGAGACAAAATAGAAATATTATTTATTTCATTTCAAGATATCAAAAGTGTTTTTCTCTTTACAAAACCCTGTGAGGGCATGGACCAAAGTCTGATTTAGAGATCCCCGATGAACACCATACAAAAGGACTCTGACAAGAAGTAAAAATTGAAATTTATAATCTGGATCAACTTGCCATAGACTGCTGCCAATTTTACTCTACAAAATATCATTTATCAGCTATGAAACTTAATCCATAAACAAACAAGTATACACAAACTATCAAGGATGGATCAACACCTCTAAAACAAGCATCTGAATGATTTGGTTCAGTTTTGAACCTTGTTGTCTACAATAGGACCCTCCTGTCAAAAAGAGAACTAGGCTTTGAATAAAATCAAGAATGAATGAAAACTGAACTATCTCATGAAATCAAAAGAGCAAACCTTAGTCTTGCTTTCTCCTTCTATTCTCCTCTTGTTTCTTCTTCTAATTTATATTTTATGCTTTCCAAATAAGTTGAAGTAGTTCAACTACTTTCTTTAGTTAAGTTGGTTTTACTTAACTAATTTAGTTTAGGATAAATAATAATAATAATAATAGTTAAGGGTCTTTAATTAATAATAACTAGGTAGGTAGGACCCCTTGTGACTCCCGTCCTTTCCTTTTTTTCAAATTTTAAAATATAACACAAATGGATAATCATTTAAACACATGCCACCCTTGTAACTCCCTTAAATACCTTCAAAAATTGAATATTTAAATATCAGAAATAATTCAAATCATATCCAAAAATATGTAAATATCCACATAATCCACATTATCCCCAAAAATAGTTTTCTGTCCAAAACTTTCTGCAGAACACTGTCTTCATTAGTTCAATCATAAAAACACATAAATTAAAATCCATACTTTCCACTCTGAGAGACAATCTTTCTTTTATCACCACTGTCCCCCTTTGACTTCCTAGAAGTAGACTTTGGTTGATTTGAACCTTGAGGCTGTATCTCACTAATAACATGGGAACAATCATCCTTCCGATGCATATGGGAGGACACTGATTTTGAAGAGTCATTTGAAGGAGAGGAAGGGGAGGCAACAAATTTTCCTTTATCTTGCACATGGGCAACATCAATTTTAATCTGTTTACTAACATGTGAGGATTGAACACGTGAATGCACATGGGCAATCTGAACATTAGTATTTACAGGTGGTGGAGGAGGTAATGACAAACTGGGCCAGCCACGATGGTGAGAGACAATTGGGTCTACAATCTCTTGCCATCCATCATTTGCAGGGACTTCTAGTTGCATGGACACATGAGGTGGCACATGAATACCAGGGATGTTCTGAGGCTAGAAGGGAGGTCTCTCTGGTCGAGGTTGTACTATTCCTTGCACGATCTAGTTAAATAACCCAACTTGAAACAACTGGTTCAATTCCTGGGGGTCAACATCAAAATGAATAGAGAATCTAGGCATTCTAGGCCCTCTGTTCCAGTTTCCTCTTCCTCTATTATTTATGCCATGGCTTCCCCTACTGAAGAAACTCATCCTGTATGCAACAATTCATCAATAACTAATCCCTTAATAGACCATACAAGAAATTATGCTTGCATGAAACAAAATTTGGTTCAGAAATTGACATGAGATGCATGCAAATCCATCCATTAAAAACTATTTAATAATCGCTTAAGTGAGCAGGGAGTGATAGGGTTCATGGGACCTATGGAGGGAGTGTAATGAGAGAAAGGTGTTATAATGAGGGGGAATAAATACATGAATACTGCTCAACAATTCATTAAATAATTTGACTGTGTAAAATATACCAAAATATCAATTGCCAATCATTGTTGTGTTATTTCTTTTGTCACTGTTACATAGAGTTTTTTAATTTATTTTATAGAACAAGGCTTGTTAAAATGAAATTGGGATTATGAGGGGGATATAATGAGCGAAAAAGTGGTAGCATGACAAGGATGCAATATGGATATTGTTCATATAAAAATAAATCAAATCAAACAATTAAACATAACTCTCTTCAGACCTCCATAATTCAATCAACATTCATTTTTCAAAACCACCTTTTAACTGTCACTTCTTTTACAGATTGCTTGCTGACTTTAAAAAAAAAAATCATATTCCCAAAAATAATCAATTACAACAATCTTTGCATCTATATAATATTTATATAGCAGTCTTATAACAACATTGCCATTTATATGATAAACATAATAACCCTTTGAGCCACAACCATTCATATTCCAATGCTAAACCTCTTTTTAAAACCAATAGAATACACACAGTGGTTCTAGCCATTTTATATCCAATATTTACTCTTTAAAATCAATAAGAATATGCACAGGAATTACCACCACTATCCATTATCTAAAGACTCTTCGCAGAATCGAACTGGGCATTAAACTCATAATCAGGCCCGATCCATTCACACACAGCTGTCCATTAAATAATCAACAAAAGAACCAATTTGAATAGAATTCAAGAAATAACATGCAACTCTGAGTCGTAGCTTCTCATAAATTATCATGTACATACTTCTTTTTAAAATTTCCCAATCAAGAAACATAACCAAACCATGCCCAATAGACCAAGAAAACACAATGCTTATTTGCCCTTGACTGGATTGAACGATATCAAGATCGTATTTAGGGTTTAACACAACAAATGGGAGTAATAACAGATGGTTCAATCAAAGGAATAAGTCCTCGAAGATGCAGAAAACTCATGCCCTTTTCAAATTTTTCCACAGACATATAACCTTTAACAATATTATTGACAGTGATGGTTATCAAATGACAGTCAACCACCTTCAATAGAGAATGAGAGGAAGAAAACTCCTAAAAACACTGTAAAAAGAATGCCCAAGCACAAACCATGGCCAACCAAAAGCATATATAAAGCTTCCATTAAAGTTCCGGGTGATGTTAAACTCGGCTGTGCAATACTTTCCTTGCAACGTTGATAATGAGGACAATGCCATGATAACTAACAACTCGGGACTTGGCCAAGACAAGACAAGAAATTTAAACAGTTCACATTGCAACCCAGAGGATCTAAAAACTAAACATAGAGACAAAAATGGAGTGGTAAAACTTAACACAAAGGTTGGTTGTAATACTTATGCACAAATCTCAGAGCTTGCCAAATCATAACCATAAATTTCCACAGAGAACCAGACCCAAAAACTCAAGTCGACCGAGCATGCCTCTCTTTGATATTTATCCAATAACCCACACACATATTACACACATAAAATTATATCCATTCCTCTTTTCCAAAATTCCAACCATTAGAGTATTCACCAGAAGAAACCATGAGCACAACACCAATACACAGTCCAAAAAGCTTAAGAAAAACACATATCTCACGCAATTCTGACCCAAAATCGATTCATAGTGCAGAGTGTTAGAAAAATAGGACCGCAGAGCAATAAAATAAAACAAATGTGGAAACAAAACACATAAGATACACAATACAATAAAGACACAGATTTACGTGGTTCACGTAGTGTGGGCTAGGTCCACTAGAGAAATTGCCAGGTCCTTCCTTTATTATTATCCAACAAATGAAGGGGTGCAACCTACAACAAAACCCACTGTAACTTCCTCTTCTTTCTCTCACAGTATCGTCTCTCAGAATACAATACTCGCCATAATGCATAGCCACAATACATTTCCCTCATAACAGAGGGTTGCCTTCTAGGGCAAAAAACCCTAACATAATTTCTACCATTAGATCTACGACCTTATAATGAATGGTCCAGATTTACAATGAAATTACAATATACATTTACAAGGCAATTTTTCCTTCGGGGCTCGCTTTCCCCTGAACCCCCCAGCCAGGGGGATAGCCCCCCAAGACCCCGCAGAGGGGGTACCCCCCCTTTTCACTCTCCCGCGTGGAAGAGTGTACATACTTTTGGGGTGTAAAGTCTTCATGGGGTATAAACACGGATGAAAGCAAGGACCTCTAAATCAGGAAGATAATCAGGCTCCACAACCAACACAGAGTAACCATCATGGATGGAAGCTGAATAAGGAACCATACCTGGAAAATATTGCTTGAGGAGGAGAGTTAGACTGTATCCTCCTTCATAACCAAAAATTGCGAAGCATCAACAACCACCAGAGCCAAAAAACTAAAATGCAACTATGACTAGGGTGATGGGCCTTGAGGGTTGTTTGAGTGACGTGTAGTAAATGCATGTTGCTTCTCCCTCCAACCTCATTCAATTCAACATACAAGCCATTGAATCCACCATAGCACTAAGCATTAAATCAACCATATACTTCATTGCCATATCCAATTTGCATAGTGCGCCACCCAAAGTAATGTCAACTCTTTAAAAAATAACAATGTGCCATAATATTACTCCATGTGCTTCAACACATAATGTTTAACAAAGCGCCTAAGTCTAGCAACAAGGGTTTATGCACCCTCCTTTTGTCACAATTACATATAACATTAGGGCTTGTACATAGTCCTTGTCGAGCTGAATATATAACATATGAATCAACATTTAATTGTCAACCCGGGAAGGTAGACTTAGAGGAACCAACACAGGAAATGCAGGGTTGAAGAGGTGGTTTAAAGAATGCCAAACTAATCTCTGAACTGCTAAAAGAAACTTGCTGGAAGAAGCTACTGTACTCTACCTTGTTCGGCACTACTCTGTAGTAA
>SNQJ01S0112043.1:15184-32127 GCA_010110895.2 Picea sitchensis | reverse complement strand
TAGCATGACAGGGATGCAATATGGATATTGTTCATATAAAAATAAATCAAATCAAACAATTAAACATAACTCTCTTCAGACCTCCATAATTCAATCAACATTCATTTTTCAAAACCACCTTTTAACTGTCACTTCTTTTATAGATTGCTTGCTAACTTAAAAAAAAAAAATCATATGCCCAAAAATAATCAATTACAACAGTCTTTGCATCTATATAATATTTATATAGCAATCCTATAACAACATTGCCATTTATATGATAAACATAATAACCCTTTGAGCCACAACCATTCATATTCCAATGCTAAACCTCTTTTTAAAACCAATAGAATACACACAATGGTTCTAGCCATTTTATATCCAATATTTACTCTTTAAAATCAATAAGAATATGGACACGATTTACCACCACTATCCATTATCTAAAGATTCTTGGCACAATCGAACTGGGCATTAAACTCATAATCAGGCCCAATCCATTCACACACAGTTGTCCATTAAATAATAAAAAAAAGAACCGATTCAAATAGCTTTCAACAGATAACATGCAACTTTGAGTCGTAGCTTCTCATAAATTATGATGTACATACTACTTTTTAAAATTTCCCAATCAAGAAACATAACCAAATCGTGCCCAATAGGCCAAGCAAACACAATGCTTATTTACCCTTGACTGGATTGAACGATATCAAGATAATATTTAGGGTTTAACACAACAAATGGGATTAAGAACAAATGGTTCAATTAAAGGAATAAGTCCTTGAAGACGCACACAACTCATTCCCTTTTCAAATTTACAACAAAATTATAACCTTTAACAATATTCTTGACAGAGAGGGTTATCAAATGACAGTCAACCACCTTCAACAGAGAACAAGAGGAAGTGAACTCCTAAAAGCACTATAAAAAGAATGCCCCAACACAAACTGTGGCCAACCAAAAGCACATATAAAGATTCCATTAAAGTTCTGGGTGACGTTAAACCCAACTGTGCAATGCTTTCCATGCAACAATGATAATGAGGACAATGCCATGATAACTAACAACTCAGGACTTGGCCAAGACAAGGCAAGAAATTTAAACGGTTCACATTGCAACCAAAAGGATCTAAAAACCAAACACAAAGACAAATATGGAGTGGTAAAACTTAACACAAAGGCTGGTTGTAATACTCATGTGCAAAGCTCAGAGCTTGTGAAATCATAACCACAAATTTCCATAGAGAATCAGACCCAAAAACTAAAGCCGACTGAACATGCCTCTCTTTGCTATTTATCCAATAACCCACACACAGATTACACACAACAAAGTATATCCATTCCTCTTTTCCAAAATGCCAACCATAAGAATACTCACTAGAAGAAACCATGAGCACATCACCAATACAGAGTCCAAAAAGCTTAAGAAAAACACAGACCTCAAGCAATTATGAGCCGAAAAATCAATTCATAGTGCAGAGTAACCATCATGGATGGAAGAATAAGGAACCATACCTGGAAAATCTTGCTCGAGGGAGAGAGTTATAATGTATCCTCCAGAACCAAAAATCGTGGAGCATCAACAACCACCAGAGCCAAAAAACAAAAATGCAACTATGACTAAGGTGATGGGCCTCGAGGGTTGTTTGAGTGACATGCAATAAATACACATTGCTTCTCCTTCCAACCTCATTCAATTCAATGTATAAGCCAACCTATCCACCATATCACTAAGCATTAAATCAACCATATACTTCATTTCCATATCTAATTTGCATAGTGCGCCACCCAAAGTAATGTCAACTCTTTTAAAAATAACAATGTGCCATAATATTACTCCATGTGCTTCAACACATAACTTTTAACAAAGCTCATAAGTCTAGCAACAAGGGTTTATGCACCCTCCTTTTGTCACAATTACATACAACATTAGGGCTTTTACATAGTTCTTTTATT
This sequence comes from Picea sitchensis, assembly GCA_010110895.2. Lineage (NCBI taxonomy): Eukaryota > Viridiplantae > Streptophyta > Pinopsida > Pinales > Pinaceae > Picea > Picea sitchensis. Next base: position 30,193 of record SNQJ01S0112043.1, on the reverse strand, counting down.
TGAATGAGCCCAAACATTACCCCTTTTATCAAGATCATATTTAAAACAATTAATCCATGTTTAATCGCAATACCAAAACAAAACTGATAATGATCCTTTCATCCATAGGGTAGTCTTAATATAATTTGCGAATGGTCATCAAACCATCCAATGCCATGCAATAATCAACCACCATATTATGTCACCTGAACATTTTAAACCATAATTTGAAACATCGACTGTAGAAGACCATGCTGGAACCATCACAATAGCAACACAATATAAGTGCAACATATCCACCATAGCGCCACTAGTCTAAAAGGGGGTCCCACCTACTAGTTTATTATTAATATAAATAATTAATAGAGCTTGGCAATAATTTGCGATCATAGTATTCATCATTGAATTTTTAAGCGTCAACATCAAGGAAGGAAGAACCAGAGAAAATAGAGTTTGAGTTGAACGATGATGAATCAAACTCTAGAGAAGAATATGAATCAGAAGAAGAAGATACTCATACTCCAGTATTAAGGAAATCGATTTGAGAAAGAAGACAACCATAAAGGTATACTCCACCTGATTTCTATTAAAAATTTTCTTTGTCTATTACTGATGATGATCCTAGAATTGTTAGGGAGGAAATGGATTCAAAGGATGGAAAAATTTGGAAAAAGGCCATGGTTGAAGAAATGGTAGCCTTGGATAAGAATGAGGCTTGGGATCTAGTGGAGTTGTTGAATGGAAGAAATATTATTGATAGAAAATGGGTGTTTAAAAAGAAGCTGAATGCAGAAGGCAAGGTGGATAAATACAAATGTCAGTTAGTAGCAAAAGGTTATTCCTAGGTTGAGGGAATTGACTTTGGTGAGATTTTTTCTCATGTTGTGAAGTTAACTTCTATTAGATTTATTTTATTTGTTGCTGTTGCATTTGATTTTGAAGTAGAACAGATGGATGTGAATACAACATTCCTACATGGGGATCTGGAAGAAGAAATGTACATGAAGCAAACATAAGACTTTTCTATGAAGGGAAAGAAGGAGTTGGTATGCAAGATGAACAAGTCCCTGTATGGGTTAAAGCAATCACCAAGGATGTGGTATAAAAAATTTGATACTTATACATTGGGACTTGGCTTCACAAGGAGTAAAGTAGATCACTGTGTGTATTTCAAATTAATTAGTGATCATCTTATTTATTTGGTCTTGTATGTGGATGATATGTTGCTCATATGAAAACATAAGGAGATTATCTAGGATGTGAAAAATCAACGCTCCTCTAAATTTTCCATGAAGGATCTTGGTGCTGCAAATTTCATTTTGGGCAAGGAAATTAAAAGAGATGGAATACATGAAGCTATGGTTAAATTAGAGGAAATATTTCGAGATAATATTGTAAAGGTTTAATATGTAGGAACGTAAACCGGTCAAGGTTTCTATTTCTCGCAGGCGTAAATTTATCTGCATATCAGTGTCCCAAGACACAAGAAGAGGAAGAGGAAATGTCCCATGTTATGTTTGTAGGTGCGGTTGGAAGTTTGATGTATGCAATGGTCTATACTAGACTGGACATTGCATATGCAGTAGGAGTTTTGAGTAGGTATATGTCAAAACCAGGAAAGGAGCATTGGACAACAATAAAGAGGGTTTTCATGTATTTGTGTGGAACTACTAATTATGGATTGTGTTACCAAGGAAGACCGAGATTGGACAAAGTGTTGGACATAAATGTATTTGTTGGCCCTTGACCAAGTTTTGGGAGTTTCTTGGTCATGTTGACCTATTTTGGGACTTCAACAACCTGTCGAAGGAGGAGCGCAAGACGAAGTGGAGATCACGGGATCTCAACCCACTTTTGGATCCTTTTTGGGTTTTTGGGAATATGTAACGGGAATGGGATGTCGACCCATGGGTTTACCCATGTTTAGGCCTATTTTGTATGTATAAATAGAAGGATAGGAAATGTAAGAAGGAGTTGAATAATATATCTATGTAATGTAGGTTAAGTGCCAAGAGTTGGATCTAGGTGATCAGGGATTTGCGCATTCTGTGTAATACTTGCAGAGCTGAGTGCAAGTCCTTGTGCGAGACTATAGACGAATTAGTGCTGTAATGCAAGGAAGAAGGATCTAGCGAGCTGCGCAGATCTTTTGTCCTGTGCAGAGTAAGGGTTTTGATGGATTTGTGCTTGTAACCAATTGACTAAAGACAATAAAGAAGAAGAGTTGGTGGACATAGCCCCAGGGTGGGGGTGAACCACATAAACGATGTGTTGTCTTGCTTTATGCTTGTCTTAATGTGTTTATGGATTCTTTTGCTAAGTGCTTTGAGATGATTGGATAGATCTGCTTATGCTTAGTGCTAATGATATGCGAGGATATTAGATCTGATCCATATGAAGGTGCTTGATCTTCTAGAACTAACCTATCTATTGATGATAAGTGCTTAAGTATGTTATAATAGTGTGAATGTTGTGAAGCCCTGTTTGATCAACGAAGTGATTAATGATTAGATATTGTAGAACTAACGATGCTAAGTGCTTTATTAAGTAGTACAATCACAACTCTGTGTTCCAGCTAAGGTTTCAAACACCCGAGTCTCTACCTCGGGTGAGACTTCATCTGCTTCACAGGTGTTGCCGAAAGGGACGATAGTTAGGGATTTGTTGGTGCACTGTTGTAGTGTTGAACCCTGGGTTTTCCCCTGTGCCAACAAATGGTTCCATTGCCAGGACCTGAAACTATGATTGCTGGGAACTGAGGAAGAAGAAGCTTGGTGCAAAAAGTTGACCTGAAAGCCTTGTGTGAAGATCTGTGCCCTAGTGAGAAGTGTTATACTTAATCTATAAAGCTTTGTGCTGAAGAAAAGAGGTCGGATATGAAGAAAAGAAGTAAGATCTGAATGCTTTGTGCTCTAAGAAATGTAAAAGTGAGGACGTCTGATTAAAATAAGTAAGATATGCAAGCTTTGTGCTCTGATAAAGGTAAGAATAGTTAAAAGTTTTAGATATGGAAGCTTTGTGCTCTGTAAAAGTAAGATAAGTGGAAATTTTTGTTTCTAGAGTATGGGTCTAGGTATGTTTAATAGAGTCTGTCCTAGTTTGAAAACTAGGGCATTAATAGATGAAATAAGGTTTGATATGAGTAGATCTGATAATAATAGTGAAAGATGTGTTATACCTATGCATAGAAAGAATGTTTGGACTAACGAATGGATGCAGGATCCTAGAAATAATTTATTGTAGGTTAGCTCCTATGATCCTAGTGCATAGTTCATAAGAGGCTGGGGATCATTTAAAAGAAAGAGAGGATTAACCCTCTGTTACAGTTGTAGAAAACTAGGACATCTTGCTAAAGAATGCCCTGGGAGAAGACCTAGTTGTCTTTGTTTCAAAGCTATGGACCATGAAGTGTTGGATTGCCCCAGAATGATTGCTAAGATCGAAGGAATGAATTTGAATCAAGAAAACCCTAAGGTAGCTTCAAAGGCTATAGCAGAACCCCAGAAAGAATCAAAGAAAATATTTCTACAGATGAGAGAAACCTTGAATGACCACTGACATATTAGATTATCAAAGATCTTTAAAGACAAGGAATGCCTTGAAGCAAGAATAATAGACTTTGACATTGACTGTGATCTAGATGAGGAAACATAGGTGAATGCCATGACCAAGAGAACTTGGGAAGCTATAGGGAGGCATGTTATGACTCCCTCATTAGGAGGAATAGGGTTATTCAGAGGAAAACTGGTAAACCTATATGGAAGGCTCGCTCAGATACGTATGACCATCAATGGAACTTCGACAGAGGAAGATTTTGAGATTATTCAATTTATTGAGGACAACGCTCCGTTTACCATGTTAATAGGAAAACCTTGGATTGACAGAGATCAAGGCAGACGGAAGAAAGAAGAAGAAGTTTTGGAGAAAAATAAACATGAGTTAAAATATTTCATGACCAAGAGGATCGCACACTTGATCGAAGAACGAGAGAACAGGTTGAAGCTATTTAACACTAGAAACCTAGATGTCAAATCTGCAAGAACATCAAAAGACTCACATGAGACTGAACTACCTATCTTGGATAAAGAATAAGTGTTACCCCTGAGTCCTAGGAGAAAATCTCAACATCGTGCAGTGACTATGTTAAAATAAGATAAGAATCAGAATGGAAAATGAACTACCGAGATGAAGCTCACTGGAAAGAAGGCTAGAAAGCAAAGTAAGAAGAGAGATAAGTTGCAGAAGGTTCCAAAGGGAACTTCACAGACAAAAATTTTGCAGAATTGGAGCTTCGCCGGGATATCAGAACAATGACACATGGCACTTCGCCATGGCGAAGCGATATAGCCGTTGGGGATAATATAACCATTCGATCGATGCTCCGAACGGGTAGAAAGGCAAGAAAGGTCCATCATCAGACTGTTAGATCGCACCACAATAGATCAAACAAGAGTTAATGGAGGCTCATAAGCATTGCAAGCGAATCGTTGCCAATTTCCTATTTATCCTGTCGCGCCATGCACGGAGAACACTTTTTCTAATTGAGAATTTGAAGCTAGAAGACTAAGCGAATTGTATACATTGATCATTGTGCTATTGCTGTTTGTTCTAGTTCCATATCTAAGATAATCACGACCTCAATAATTTTAATACCAAGTGTGTACGTCCAACGAGCTCACCGCAGTTGAAGAATCAGTAACATAAGTTCTCCTCAACTTAATGACTGAAAGAGTCATGTCAGAGAGAGGAGTGTCTACAGGTGTACAAGAATCTTTGACGAGAGGACTGCCAGCCTCTCCGTCCACTGCTCGAGCCGGTCCATCCCGACCAGTAGATGAAAATAAAACTAAGCATAGGGATGATCTCGAAAATGCTAAGTTAATCCTGAGTATACTACCCACCTATCTACCACCTCTGAGCGGCGCAATCAATCGAGACAGTGTGCCCAGACATTTTGAGTACACTTTGGTCACTGCATACCTCCTGAAGGGGATATGCACAATGCGCACAGACCAGGATAAGATCACAACATTGAAGTTTAGCAAATTCAACCTCGGAGACAGGAAGTTTTATAGCATGCTCTCCCCACATAAGTATCTGACCAAAACAAAAGGAAAGAGTTCAAAGATAATTCCTCAATCATGGACCCATAACCTCGTGCAGTCCACACTTCTCAATGTCATGAAGATCCCACACTTCGGAAGGCATCAAGAAGTGAACGCATGCGTCAAGTTGCTGCTATCCTGCTACCATGGTGGATATTTGTGGTTGAACCGCTGTATCATAGTGGATTCGACATTGATCAATTAGATCATAGGGCTGAGCATGCAAGGCCCTGAACCACATGATTTTTATCCGGGAAAAGCCATGGATTGTGCTCTTGCGTAGAAGCTTAAGGACACTTATGGCGATGTCGAGAAGGGAACATGAGGATATAAGGTAGCTTCTATATAGAGCGGGGTAGTGCGCCTCTCCTGCCAATTGATCGAAGGAAAGTTGGTGCGAAAGAATCGACCCACCCAAGTCACGGGGTTCGTAGTCGACCTTGTGGGGAAGTGCACAGAAGGACTTCAAATGAATTGGGCACAGTACTTGGTAAACCAGTTGGAACTTGACTGTAGGGAAGCACAGGATCAAGGATACGGGTTTCACTTTAGCTGGCTTCTCATACTGGTCGCTTTCATCACATGGGAGATGCTGGAAGGTGCGATCTTCCTGGACATCGATCCATTTGAACCTCTAGCCGCGAAGTTCAGTACACTGTGGTACTCGAATGACATGAATAAGAAATGGCAGTCAAATGCCGTGTTCCACACATATTACAACAAACCGAAGACAAATATCCAGTCTGAGCCTCGTATAACCTCGAACACTCTCCACAGGTTCAGGGCCTTGATGAAATTCAATGCAGACTGCCATTTCATCTATATCACAATGCATGCTAATGAGCAAAAACACCAACTTCAGTCATACTACAGGTTGACAGAGGAGGATTTGGAGGAAATCACCAAGGAATGGTCGACGGACCTCCTCATCCTAGCAGACCCTGTGGAGATATTTGATATTGACAGTCCCGAAGCAACGCATGATACCTCTGGACCCAACAAGACAAAGAAGAATGAAGACGCCCAAGATGTCAGTAGTACCTCTGCGAAGATTCCTTCCATCTCAGCAGAGCAAGGAGGAGATGACGGGGAGATAGATGGAGTAGAAGCTGAACAAAAGAAAGGTGAGGTTACACTGCCTAGAGACAAGGAAAACCCCTCAAAGAAAATGAAGGTTTCCCCACTGAAACCCTCATCTCGAAAGAAAATGAAAGCCACCAGGACCAAATTTGAGACTACCCTCACATCAGATGACTTTGATTTTATTGTAGCAACCCTGAATGCTACTTCACTTGAGATAACAGAGAAGCAAGAAGCTAAGCAAGAGGAGGTGTTCAGTTGGATTAAGGACAAGCTCCAAGGAATGCAGCAGGCACTACAGTCTAGCTGTGCAGTTTCCACTGCGCCTCCATCATTGGAAACACCGGAACTAGGTGATGAGCCAACTCAACTACACCTCATCGCTGATACAGTTGAAGCTCGCCTTCGATGAGATCAGGAAGAAATAACACAAGCCACCCAAGATTTAGCACAAATACAGAAATACCTTGAGGAACAACACAGTACTGCAGAATGGGAAAATATTTCTCTACAAGTGAAATGGGATGAAGAAAAAACAAAGTTGTAGCAAAGCAAGGGACAGTTGCTCGCAAAGCAACTTGAAGTTAAGGAAATGGTCAACAGAGCACTTCGCTCTATGAAAATTGTCAAAGTAAAGACCAAAGAGCGAGTTCCACAATAGGTGGCACAACTTGAAGAGGTAATCCAACAACTCCAACAGCGCATAACAGACTTAGAGCTCCGCACTGTGCCTGAGACCCCTCAAGATGTAAGATACCTAAGGGAAGCAACTGCCCGCAATACAGTCGACAGATTAAAATCTCTTGCCTTGGAGTGCAAGCAACTGAGTAACCACAACGCTCAGACCTATGAAAACCTCACTGAGAACCCATAGTTACAGGCATCGGAGTCGCAACTCCAGGAAGTGAAGCAGCACACAAACATACTTCAGGCACAACTGAAGGCCCTATCAACTGTAGAAAGAATGAAGAGGTCTCAAGAGAAACACACAACCCAGAAACAGATCCATACGATCCAAAGAAAAGTGATGGAAATAAGTCAACGACTTCAACCCTTGCAAGATAAGGCATGCCTGTTGTTTACATAGGTTGAGAGCCAAGGAGTAGAGCTCGAATAGGTCATCATCACAACAGAACAATTCCTAGAAGGGCCAGTGAACGATGCAGTGATCCATGAGTTCATCAAACAAGAGGCCACAAAAAAGCAGCAAGTCGAAGCATCTCGAGACAAGCTTGAGGCGTTCAAGGCAGAAATAGGCAGAACAGAGTGACTTGGGATGAGTCACAGGTGAGTGTTGGGGGCCTGTTGTCCCTTGACCAAGTTTTGGGAGTTTCTTGGTCATGTTGACCTATTTTGGGACTTTAATAGCCTGTCGAAGGAGGAGCACAAGACGAAGTGGATATCACGGGATCTCGACCCACTTTTGGATCCTTTTTGGGTTTTTGGGAATATGTAACGGGAATGGGATGTTGGCCCATGGGTTTACCCATGTTTAGGCCTATTTTGTATGTATAAATAGAAGGATAGGCAATGTAAGAAGGATTCAAATATTATCTCTATGTGATGTAGGCTAAGTGCCAAGAGTTGGATTTGGGTGATCAGGGATGTGTGCATTCTGTGTAAGACTTGCAGAGCTGAGTGCAAGTCCTTGTGCGAGACTATAGATGGCTTAGTGCTGTAACACAAGGAAGAAGGATCTAGCGAGTTGCGCAAATCTTCTATCCTGTGCGGAGTAAGGGTTTTGATGGGTTTGTGCTTGTAACCGATCGACTGAAGACAATAAAGAAGAAGAGTTGGTGGATGTAGCCCCAGGGTGGGGGTGAACCATGTAAACGCTGTGTTGTCTTTCTTTATGCTTGTCTTAATGTGTTTATGTCTTCTTTTGCTAAGTGATTTGAGATGATTGGATAGATCTTCTTATGCTTAGTGCTAATGATATGTGAGGATATTATATCTCATCCATATGAAGGTGATTAGTGCTTGATCTACTAGATTTGACCTATCTATTGATGCTAAGTACTTAAGTACGTTATAACAGTGTGAATGCTGCGAAGCCCTGTTTTATCAACGAAGTGATTAATGATTAGATATTGTAGAACTAACGATGCTAAGTGATTTATTAAGTAGTACAATCATAGATTTGTGTCCCAACTAAGGTTTCAAACACCTGAGTCTTGCAACCACCCCTGCCTTTACCTTAGGTGAGACTTCATCTGCTTCGCAGGTGTTGCCTAAAGGGCCGGTAGTTAGGGCTTTGTTGGTGTGCTATTGTAGCGTTGAACCCTGGGTCTGCCCCTGTGCCAAGAATATTTATGGATGTACGCTGGGCTGAAGATATGAATCGTAGAATACATACAAGCAAGTATGTGTTTAACATGTTTGGAGGAGCAATACGTTGGATGAGAAAAAGAAAAGTTGTAGTGTCACTCTTAATTACAGAAGCTGAATACATGACAACCACTCATGCAAGCAATGAATAAGTATGGTTACATAGATTATGTTTAGGTATTCAGTTGTTACATCAAGCTGCAAGGATAGATTGTGACAGTCACAGTGCAATCTTCTTGGTGAAGAACCCGACTTATCATTCAAAGACAAAGCATATTGATGTTCAGTATCACTTTGTGAGAGACATGGTTGAAGACAAGAAGGTGTCACTGATGAAGGTGGACACTTTGGAAAATGTTGTAGATTCATTAAAAAAACATGTGAGCACTGAGAAGTTATCTTGGTGTAGAGGATCTATGGGAATTGCTGCCCTAGATTGTTGACGATGTAATCCTGTAACCCAATGTATGCAAATAAAACAACAAGTGGGAGAATGTTGAGTATGTGTTATATTATTTGGAAAATTGATATCATGTACTATACATTGATATGGGAGCAAAGGGTTTTTGGGGGGTGCTTTGCACCCCCCAGTCGGGAGGGTTGCAAGGGTTCAGGGGAGAAAGTCCCTAAGAAATATTTTTTGGTCCGTTTTTGGCGGGTTTTTTTGTTCGTTTTTGGTGGTTTTTTGGCACATGGTTTTTGTCGATGGTTTTCTAATTCCGACAAAGAAATTAGGGTTGTTCACTAATTTAGATTAATGGATTAGGGGTTTGGATGCCGTGGGATCCTATATGTATATTGTATTGTAAACAATGAAGAATATGACGAACATAATATTAGAGGTGCGGCTCTAAACATGTTGTTGGTTTTCCCGATTTGGGTTTCCATAGAAAAATAATCTATGTAATGTGTGTGTGTTCCATTGTATATTTTCTGTTTTTATTAAGAATATGTTTGTATTAAACTATTGTATAAGGTTAAAATCTACATGGTCCTGTGACTCTGGAGGGGTGTCGTAGAAGGGAAACATAATGGATAACTTTCGAGTGTCGAATTTTCTTACGGCCTCCTTCTAAATATTTTTCTATAAAACCAGTTGACCTCTGAGTTCCTTGACGAGACTCGAAATTCCATGCACAAGCCAACCCACCCCCTGTGCTGGTATGTCAGTTGTTGACCCATTTTTTTTTCTTTTCCTTTGTATTTTTGTTCTTTCATGTGTGGGCCATAAATGCGTATGCATAGTCTATGATGGGAATTCTTCAATAATGTGGGTAGCATGGATGTATGGGAAGGAAGTGGACATATGATATTCCCTATCAGGTTATGGACTAGAACCAAACTAGAGAGGGATTGTGGAAGCTTGAATGGGGGTTTTCCTCTGTTTGAGAGCCTTATTTTCCTTATGTATCCAAAATTATTGGGATGTCCCTTGTTCCTTTTGTCGGGAAGTCTCAATGCGCCTTCTATCCTGATTCCGTATGGTGCATGTCTCAAGTGTGTCCTGCTCGTTGTTAGGGCTTGGTTTTAGGTACTTGAGCCATTTTGAAACACCCTACTGAATATCCACTTCCGTAATGTAGACTGGAAACATGGACATTGAATATTCCTGGTCATAATTGGGATAGATATACACATTATGGAAATTGCATTCAAATTCAAGAAAGTGTTCATACTTTCCAATGATATTGCAAAGGATGCACAATTATGAATCCACAACCTGGACGAGTTAAGTGTACCATTTATTAAACACTCTATTATTTTCAGTGGGATTTCAAGGTTCTTGTTGAAATGAAATGGAAGAAACCTAGGTGCAATGAAAGCTGGTGCACCCTCTGTAGTGTTCTCATAGCCCGGAGGCTGCTTCCATAGAATCAGAGAAATAAGAAGAATAATCCATCTTTAGTGAAAATCCTTACCAAGGTTCTGAGCTTCTAAGAAATCATCCAAAAAATCATTAAGTATGTGTCATACCCATTCCATCTGGATGCCTCCAACATAGCGTTTCAAAACTACGATGACCTCAAGAGGGAATTTATCCTTTAGACACTTCCACAACAATTTACACGCGAGTAATTCTGTGGCAAAATAGACTCAACGATCACTAATTTCTGCAATCACCACACCACGGGTCCCTCTATGCATAACATACTTGCCATAAATTTCATCATGTGCCACATCCTTTGCTTTGATAACTTTCATTGGTTCCTCACCATGTATGGGAAGACTTGCAACCCGATGCATTGTCTCCATGTCAACCACGTATTTTTTTATCTAGCCAAAGGTAGCCTCCATATAGTCGAGTGAGTAAAAAGTGATCGCATGCTATGAAGGACACACTGCAACCAAAGTGAGGGTAGTCTACCAATGTCAGGATTCCATCCCGCTGAAGGGGCTTGGACATTCTTGTGTAAGTACTAGTGGCTAACCATCCACACCCATGATTGTCTGGGCATAATTAGGGAAAAGCGATTAGGGAACTAGACTAGGTCATGAACATCGTAGTCGATGAAACATATGGCTTGAACCATCCCAACCCGAGAGCCTATGAAACTGATGTTAGTAGGTAATTATAGCTCTAGTATTTCTTTGTCCCTAATAGCCTTAGCTTTGTCTTGGTCTTGCAACTTGTTGGAATAGGCCATTGGTAGCTGCAACCATTGGGCACCTTTGTATAATCAAGATTTTATATGTAGGGATGAGAATATAGTGTTGGACGCATATAAATTGCACCTATTTGTCACTTGGTGTTCTTCTTCGTGATGTTGCACCTATTTGGAACTAGACTTGCATGGAAATAGTAACTAGAAAACCTGATTATGATAGTTTTAATGCATGCAAGGTGATATTTCCACTATGGCACTGTTGAAAATCTGTCGTAAAGTCCATTCACTTTTTATGTTCCCTGAGATGATTAGAAAATGATGCAAGGGTCATCTTACCATAACTATTATTGTCTTATCTTCACTCCCTTACTATTAACTGCAAGGCAACAACTTATTTTCCTGCTGCCATGATCGACTAGACCTTGTCGACGATATTTTGTCGTCCCGGTTTTTTGATTTCTTATCAATATAGAATTTAAACTTCAATCCATTTTCAAATGTGCAAAATATCTAGATTTGATTGTGGCATTTATCCCCAGATTATTCTAAAAAAATGCCAAATATTTGTGAAGGTACAACTGGATGTGTTTTCCTTTATTACACCATAGTGTCTATGTTTCCTAATGTTTATTATGATGTTGAATACTCTATGCATGCACACAGTATTATTCTTTAGGGGTTTCACGTATGGTTACTGTGCACCCCTGGGTTTTCACCCAATATGTTAACTTTTCAAATCGTCCCCTAGCAAGCCATGACACTTATTTACGCCGATCCCATTTCTTAGTCCTGGACATGGAGGATCAACAATAGTCATGGTTGGAACTAGGGAAACCTATTAGCTACCCAATCTTGAATTGGGCTCAACCTTAGGCCTATGCCACCCATCTGCGAGCTCAATGATAGTCAGAGGAACACGAGGGATGAAACTTCCTACTGGAATAACGTTCTTGGTTTTCAGATGGATCTTTCATGCATTCAGACTCTATTTGGATAGTCAAAACCTCTCGCAAGAACACACATATTTTTGGATATCGACCCCTAACCTAAACCTTTCCTTAACTTAGTCCACTACTTCATCCCATTTGCATATATTTTCATGTTGTGCGACCCACCATTGTGCATGTAGTCCTTCCATCACGATGTCAAGGGCTTGTATCCAATGGGTTAAGGGACCTTTATGCATTTGGGCAATGAATATGCCCATCATATTCATTCTGTCAAATCAATATGGAGTATAAGTTCTAAAACCAACTTCACATGCTGTAGTGGTGATTCACATGCACCTTCTAGTTGAGACTTCATACAGCGTGCTCTGCCATATTTCCATAGCATCTTCTGAATTAGTATCATATGAATTCACACTTCTCTAGATCAGATCCCCATATGCTGTGGGATTGATGTAATCCTCTCTACGCCCCGCAATTTGATATATGTTTTCAATAATGGAGCTCTATGCATCCTCGTTCACAAGATCATTGTATCTATCACCTTCAATTAGATATGATGGAACAATCATGCACAAAGTTTCTATGTCAAAACACATTTTTATTTTCTTCAAATTCAACATGGAATTATTTTCAAATTCTTGGTCAATAGAAGGTAGTGTAGGTTAGGGATATGAGTCATCTAGGATCTCACTCACCTCAAATTATTCCTTAGTATTCACCCCTTTAGTGTTCATTTCGACATGTTCCAGCCAACCTAGATGATATATTTTGTACTGATTAGCTAGCTCGAGTTGAATTGGGGACCACACCAAGTTAGGTCTGCCCATCAACTTCCATGATTTCTTTGGAATTATGTTCACATCATATCCTATATCCAACATGACTCCATCCATCTCATAGATTTCGAGTTCATCTACCATCTTGAACTCTCTTTCAATACGCTTCTTCTTTCTAACCTAACACACATCCCATTTTGGTAGTGGGGTGGATAAAACTAAATTTTTTTCTTCTTCCCCCATGCATCTTGTTAACATGTGTGTCAACTTTCTTGCAACATCATGATCACTTAACGAATTCAAACAATAGGGAAAGAAGTTACTTGATCTTCTACTTGCTCTTAGAGATCAATGTCACATAGTTTTTCCTCTCGTGTCACGCATTGCAGTTCTTCATGGACGTGCTCCTCTATTGGTTTTGATTTGGCCCATCAAACCTCTTATTTCCTATGGAATTATTCTAGTGACCTTTGTCTTGTGCATTGTATCTCCTCATGCACAGAAGATTCCTCCAAATACTTTTTTGTGGCACACTGTAATTATTCACAGGCTCGGCCTCCTCTAAAGATTGTTGTATGGTGTGATGTAATTCCTTGCGTACCTAGGATTACTCTAGCAAATTTGCAGCACGTGCTGTATCTCTTCATGTACTCTCTCCTCCTATAGATTCCTCTACACATTGCACATAAATGACTTTTTTTGCGTCGCGTCAAACTTGGGAGTGGCTTGCACTACTTTTCTGATTTTCCCTTCTACTCTTTGGGTTGATATTTCTCCATGATCTAAGTCCATTCTCACTTTAACTCCTTGGGTTACCACCCACACATCATCTTCCTCATATTTCTTTTGGTTCCCATGGGGCTCTATAGTTACCATGTTGTAGTGTACCTTCTTCTCTTCCCACTCCTTCAACAACTTAGGACAATCCTCAGTGGCATGCTTGATACTATAGTAGTACCCACAAATAATGCATGGTTTGGTAAAAAATATCAAAATGTGGCCTATCTCACCACAATTGAAACAAGTGGGTGGTCTTCCTCCACCTCCATAATATCCTCGCCCTTGACCTTATCCATATCCACCTTGAGGACCTTGCTTGGTATCCACCTCTTTCTGCACCTTCACGGTTGCCACCTTTATGCTCTTCTTGAACCTAGAAGGCATCATGAGTGTGGTCCTACATCAACTGAAGTGATAAAAAATTGTTCACATCATGCCCCATGGATTTGTAGAATTCAAAAAATGGAGTATGCATAGTCTTTTAGTACTTCTGAAGTATTGGGTATTGGGGAGGGATATGTCCCCACTATCTGTGAATCTTTCACCACTTGGTCTAAGGCCCAGTCAGAAATGGATTTGGTGCACCTATCACCAAGTAATTTCCCAAAGTAGGACACACATGCCTGTGATGACCTTCTGACCGACATGTAGTACACCATACGTGCTTGTGCACCACTTTTGTATTTTCCATATCTTGTTGTATTGTTATATTTGCAAGATGGAATTGCACCTACACCAATCCTGCTAATGTATCTCCACCTTCTGGTGTAGCTTCTAGGTGTGTCACAATATTCATAACCTATGCATGAGTAGTCACCTTCTTCTTTGTGAGTGGAAATTAGATACAGGGGAGTAGTCCTGCAATGAACCATTCCCTATGATGAAGATACTGGATATGGAATGTCAATCTATCTAACAATATCTTGAACCACTAGTCATAATCCCATACAATATCTACAATATGTTGCTTGATTTCTTTGATTTCAGTAATGGACTATAATTTTGACTTAGGATTCTAAAATTCCCTAAGAAGATCTCTCTTAATTTCTTTTAGAGACCTTGTCTATCCCACTGACACAATCACCTTGTACTTCATGTACCACATCAAAGCTCTATCTCTGAAAGTGGTCTCCAACTGCACAATATTTGATTCTTTGTTTGTGATCCTCTTCATAGACCATATAGCCTCACATGTGAACCAATGATGATATGCATCATCCTTAACCATCCCATGGAACACGTGTACCCTCAATGTTGTATCTTGATTCACCAATCTCAATCTATTACGGTGTCCTCCCAAATAACTACTAGTTGTTGGTGATCTTGGTATTGATACCCTTCCTGGAAAAGTGTTGTTGACTTCATCATCTTCTTCACTCGTGTCCTCTCTTCTTGTTATACTCTT
>SNQJ01S0112042.1:0-21056 GCA_010110895.2 Picea sitchensis | reverse complement strand
TGCATGTTTCTGATTCAACTTCTCCTGTTGACTCACAAACTGCAATGCATGATTATCACTGTACAATACAAATTCTTTTGGGATCAAGTAATGCCTCCACTTCTTCAATGCATGTATGATAGCATAAAATTCTTTATCATACGTGGAGTATTTCAACTTTGCTTCATCCAGCTTCTCACTGAAATATGCAACTGGTCTGTCCTCTTGACTCAAGACCGCTCCTATGGCATATCCGCTTGCATCACATTTCACCTGAAATGTCTTCATGAAATCCGGCAACACCAACACTGGTTGCTCTGTGATCTTCCACTTCAGCATATTGAAGCTCTTCTCAGCCTCTGCTGTCCAATGAAAAGACTTATGTCGCTTCTTTACTGTGTCCATCATTGCTGCGCTAATTCCACTGAAATTTCTGATGATTTTTCGTTAGAAACTAGCCAAACCATGGAAACTCCTCACCTCGAAAATATTTCTCGGTGATGGCCAATTCTTGATCACTTCCACCTTACTCGGATCCATCTTCAGCTCATTCGCCGATATGACAAAACCCAAGTAAATGAGCTCTGTCTTCATAAATGAGGACTTCTTCATATTAATCAACAACTTCTCCTGATGTAGCTTCCTCATCACTATAGCCAAATGCTTCATATGTTCAGCTTTCGTCTTACTGAAGATCAGTATATCATCCAGATATATGACTACAAATTTCCCGATGAATTCCCTTAGGACTTCATTCATCAGTCTCATGAATGTGCTGGGCGCATTTGTCAAACCAAACGGCATGACCAGCCATTCGTACAACCCTTCATTTGTCTTGAATGTCATCTTCCATTCATCACCTTCCCTCATGCAAATTTGGTGATATCCGCTCTTCAGATCAATCTTTGAAAAATAATTTGCCCCACTCAGGCAATCCATCAGATCATCCATTCTCGGTAGTGGAAACCTGTACCTGATGGTTATTTTGTTGATCGCTCTTGAATCGGTGCACATTCTCCAACCTCCATCTTTCTTCGGACTAAGCACTGTCGGAATAGCACACGGACTCAGGCTTTCTCTGACCAATCCTTTGTCCAACAACTCCTGGACCTGCTTCTTGACCTCCTCATTTTCTTGCGGCGTTAACCTGTACACAACTTTGTTCGGAAAACTAGCTCCTGGTATGAGATCAATGTGATGACTCACACTCCTCATCGCTGGCAACGAATGAGGTAATTCGTCCACTATGATGTCAGCGAACTCTCCCAGTAGTTCCTGAACTTCATCTGGTAAATCATCCACTCTTGTGCTAGTCAGACCAATCCTTGGTTTTCTGACCACAAAGAATTGTGGATCTTCCTTCTTCTCCATCTCTGTAAGAAGCTCCTTCCCACTCATGAGAAGTATTGTGTTGCTTATTTACGGCTTCACCTCCTTATCTTTTATCGGAACTGTGTGTCCTCCCATCCTTCTCTAAAGTATATGTGTTCATCCTCCCATCATGAACCACATTTCGGTCATATTGCCATGGTCTACCCAGCAATAAATGACATACGTCCATGGGAATGACATCACATAAGACCTTATCATTATATCCCCCTATCTTGAATTCAACTAAACACTGTTTAGTGACACTCACCTGATGTCCCTTCTGTAGCCATGAAACTTTTTATGGACTCGAGTGATCAGTTGTCTCCAGCTCTAATTTCTCCACCATCTTGGTCGAAATGAGATTATATGTGCTACCACTATCCACGATAACCTTGCATACCCAGTCCTTGGTTTTGCAAGCTATCCTGAACAGTCTGGTCCTTTGAGCTGAGTCCTCCACCTCCTTCTCAGGTGTCAAAAGGACTTTGTGCATTGTCAGTGACCTTCCACCCTCTGTGTCTTCATTCTCAACATCATGTCTCTACGCTTCAGCGATGTGAGCTTCTCCCCCATCCTTTTTCCTATGTGGACAGTCAACTTCCTTGTGTCCATTCTTTCCACACGTGAAACATGTGATGACTCCACCTCTGCCTCTTCCTCTACCTCTGGTACGAGGAAATGTGTTTGCATCATCATAATCTCCTCGTTGCTCATTATGCTGTCCCCTCTGCTCAGCATATTGTTGTCCTCGCTGTGAGGTTCCACCCCTTTCAACTTTACCCTCTTCCATTCCTCCTTGGGCTTCTGGTATTTCTCCTGGGCAACTGCCTTGCCTCTGGGCTGACTTCTGCCTCGCCCTCTCTGACTTTTCTTACGGCTCAGCTTCTCCTCGGCTTTCAGAGCCATCTGGTAAGCATCCTCCACCATTTTGATGGTAACCATGCTTAATTCATCCTGAATGTCGTATCTCAGACCATTCAGGTACCTGGAAACCTTCTCATCATCGCTCTCCCGATGACCTGCTATGATGTTCAGTCGATAGAATTCCTCAGTGTACTCCTTTACTGTCATCAACTTCTGTTTCAGGTTCTGCATCCTCCTGAATAGTGTGATTTGATAGTCCCTTGGGATGAATTTCACCTTCATCTTTGCAATCATTCGATCCCAACTCTTGATCTTCTGCTTGCCTTTGCAGCGTCTGTCAGCTTGTAGCTCATCCCACCACAATGCTACATGTCCCTTCAATCGTGCGACAACATGCTTGAATTTCTTATCCTCTTCGATATCTTCATAGTCAAAGTAGGTGTCAAGAACTCTAATCCAGTCCAGTAGCTCTTCTGCATCCAGATTCCCCTCATAGACTAGAATGTCCATCTTTGCCTTCGCACCCATCCTGGCGATAGCTTTAATTAGTCGTTCATTGGCTGCATCTTCGGCTGCAACTTCTCCTTGTTGTTCAGCTTCAACTTCGCCTTCAGAGTCGCTCAGATCTCCAGCATTTGCTGTGCGTCTCTACACTGCCTCCATATCTTCTAGTCTTGCTCGAAGATCTCTCATTTGCCTTTCCATTTTCGGATTTCCTGCCGGCCTGCCTCTTCTTCTCACCTCCCTGTCTTCTGGGTTGGGTGACTGTCTTTCTCTTCTGGGTGGCATGGTGAATTCTCTCTCTCTGTGCTATAGAAAACAAAGAGTCAATCCCACTCTGATACCACTCTGACACAGCCCGCCACCCAGGGCACGTCCGCGCTCACCAGGACCTTCTCTTCCTTCGGCCCGAAGAGCTGAAACGTTCCTCGAATCCCTTATTGGGACCTTCCTACACCCACAGGACTCACCTTATGATCTCCCTTCATTCTATCGGGAAATCAGACCTCCCGCGATCGCAAGTCCTGGACTCACAGGTTCGGGCCTCTCAAATCCTCGAAACCCGATGAAATATCCGCTTCACGCCTTCCTTACTTCTGTCGGGAATTATCTCGTCAGGAAATCGGTACTCACGCTGTTGTGAGTCACTTCTCTCACGAATCCCCGATTCCTAATCTCCGATGCCACCTGTCCTTCGCTCAACACTATGGCTGTGGGACCGTCGCGTTTCAGGATTTCGCGACTCCTCCTGCTGCAATTTTCTCGTCACCGAGAATCCTGAAATGTCGAACCCCGATGCACGTGTGATCTCTCTCCCACACGTCACCGCCTCCTCATCACTATTATCGGGTATCACAAAATCGCGGTTTCTCCTACAGCGATTCCGTTGTATGCGAAAAACCCGAAATGCCGAACCCCGACTCTCTGGGATCTCGCGCCATGCGTCCCTGTTGTGATCGGTGGCTCTAATCTTCTCGGGAAATCGCTAATCGCGATTTCATGCACAAGACTCTTGGCTCCGGAAGTTCCGATTCTTCGATGAGCTGAGTCCCGATGACCCCTGGCTCCTTCTCTGCTCGTTGGGGCTTAAACCCTACACAACTTTCTCGAGATCTAACGGCTGACGGGACTTCGCTGTTGTCCTCAGCGAATCCTGACCATCTATTTCTCTTCTTTGAAGATTTCTTGAGAAGGCTAAGTGTTCCTTCTCAGAACTCTCTCTTCAATGCCTGCGCTTGCAACTCCTGCTCGAATCTCCTTCACCACAAACCTCCTGTGATCTCTTTCAATGATATCACAAAGGTGCTATACCTCCTGAGCTTTTCCCACTCTGATTTTTCAGAGAAACTTGCACGCACTCCTTGCGGCGATCATTCAACAACTTCCTGGTGTTGAATCCTTCTGACTCTGTGCACTTCCTGCAGCAGTAGCCTTTGATTTCCTTTGCTCAGATTTACAACTGAGGCTTCCTCTTTAGCCTGCACACTCCTTGCACGACTTCAAAAAATCAAATCCAATTCTGGGTGAATGAGAACAAGAGTTAGACTACTGAGCCTTTCATCAACGCACTCCTTGCGGATGAATTCAACTGCACACTTTGCAGGAATCTCCTCGCTCAGATAGAGAAACAATTGAAACTCATTCCCTCTTCTCCTTCAGACTTCAGTTTGAAACATGAAATCACATGCACAACATATACAAAGCAAATGCATAATAAGAAAAAAAACATTCATGAGCCTAATATCAACACACAGAGAAAACAACACAAACCATGTGCTTGAATCAAAGCTTCATTCTGTTAATTCAAACTGCCTGTACATGGGTGTTCTTCATACAATTATCTGCTTGCTCTTCTCTTCTGAATGCTTGATTCTGATCTGTTGCAATGATACAATGAGGGTGTCTATATCCGTTTTCCCTCTCGAGCTCTAAACTATCAAATCTAGAATTAAATCCTACCTACCTGCATTAACTAGATTAAATGCCTCCTATCTACTTCAGACAAGAGCGTATGGTTCGAGGTCTGATACAATATACAAAAGGCGCTTTTCATAAATGCATCATTTATACATTGGCGCATCATCTTATATGAAAATTAAAAAAAATTCGGCTGGCCTTGTCCAGCTGTTCGTTGTCTTCCATGCTAGCTCGCTTGTCTTGGGTGATGCTCCTGCATCAGCCTTTCTTGGCTACATCTTTATGGGCCGAAATTCCTTGGAACCTCCTTATGGGGCAAACCATGCTCGATTTTCCAACCCAGTGTCAATTTTTCCAGTTGGGTCTCTAGCTTGAGGACTCGTGTTTCAAAATCCTCCTTTGGGTCTTTGTGTTCATGCCGAACCTGGTCCACTGCTTTAGTAAAAACATTTGTGGTCTTTGTGATGTCTGGATCTAGCATGGCGAGCCTTCGACCTACCTCAACATCGAAACTATGTAGGATGTTTTCTTGGTTTTGCACAATATTTTTAATCCTCTTCATTTCCTCCTCCATAGTCTTGAGCCTTTCTTCCAATGTCGGATTGCTCCTTGAGCTTGACGCCATGTCTGATTTCCTTTGCTTGTTGAGCTTCCTCTGCTTGAGACCTTTACCCTTACTTTCACTGCTTGGACTCTCACCGATATGCACAAGAGATGGATCGATTCCTTCAGGGCCTATGCTTTTAACAATGATCTTGGTACCTGCCCTATCTGGCCTAATTGTCTCCTGAGCTTTCTGAAGGATCAAGTCGTTCAGATCAACCTTACACAGGTCGTGAAGCTCATGACGAGTCTTTTTCCTTCTCTGAGCCTTCATTGCCCATTTGATTTCCTTTCTCCTTGTTCCTACTGTCTGTCTTGTCTCTGGGATTGTGTGTCTTCCCTTCAATAGGTGTCTCCCTTTCTTATTTTCTTTGCCAACAGTCATTCTTGCAATCTAAAGTTCCTTTTTGACCATCAATAACCTCCCCTTGCCTACCTAGGCCTTATGGGATTTACACATATGACGTGATTCCATTGATTTGGAGTTCTCCTATGCTCAATATGGCACCTTTGTTTTCTTCTTTGTATGCTTGTTCATTCAAACTTCAGAGAACATGGAACAATTGAAAGGTTCTCAACCTTTTCAATAGTAGGTGAATTTTCTCTAGGATATGTTGGCGCTTTGTTTTCTTGACTGAATTATGAAGAATCAGTGCTTGAATTATGAGTCTGGATTCCCCTATTATCACTAAATCTTTGAATTTATTACTGATAGCTTTGTTCAACCCTTTCCAAAGAGCGAAAGCTTCTACTCATTTGTTGGTATCTACTCCTAACCCCCAAGCGTAGGATAGTTCTAGCTTTCCGTCTAGGTCCAAGAGGACCCCTCCTTCGCCTGTCGTCCCGGGGTTTCCTTTGGAGGCCCTGTCAAAGAACAATAGGTACTTACTCCTTTGGCTCTTCCACTCCCCTAATTCCTCCTCCTTCATCCATATTTCCCATTTTTCCTATCTTGTTTCGATGCCTGTTTTCTGTGGTTGTTCCTTGAAATTGAAACTTTTGATCCACTGCTCCTCTTCCGCTTCTAGGCCTCTCGAATTATTTACTTTGCTGAAGTAGGGGGGAATTTTTCCAAAGAGGGTCTTTATCTTAATTTCCACTTGTGCAGGGTTGCTAGTGATCTCCCTGAACAACTTGTTGTTTCCCTCCAGCCAAATTTTCCAGAGAATGAATTTTGGAAGAGTTCTCCAGAGGGTGTTGAGTTGGGATTTTTCCTTGACCTAGAATGGACAAAGAGAGATCTAGTTTTGGAGAAAAGAATTGGTCTCTTGGGGTAGAGTGATTGTTCCTAGCTTCAGATCTAAGGCCAATTTCCACACCTCTTTAGCAAATGGGCATTGCAGAAGAAAGTGGCCTGATGTTTCCTCCTCTTGAATGCAGCGAGGACATCTGGATGGGCCTTCCCACCCTATCCTTCTCAGATTTTCTACAGTTAATATGATTCTATGAGCCAAGGTCCAGACAAACATGTCTATTTTCAAGATGGATTTGGAAGTCCAAATGGATTTCCAAATTGTAGGGTCCAGGGGGACATGAGGAATTGTTGTGAAGCTTTTATACCGTGCAACTATTGTATAGGATTCAGTGTGTGAAACCCATCCCCTATTGTCATTTTTCCTTGATTTTATCAGGGACTTCCCTTGCAGGGAGTCCATCAAAGTGTTCCATTCCCCCTCAAGCTCTTGGGGTATGTTGTTGACTTCCCACCTAATCCAGGTTTTGTCCTCATCATCACTCCAAATTGAGATGTCCCAAAGATTGACTAGGTCTTGGGATCGCATCCAGGATTTTAGCTGAGTTGTTCCTTCAATCGAGCTTAAAGATGGGTCTGCCAACACTGAGTCATCCCAT
Source organism: Picea sitchensis (assembly GCA_010110895.2). Classification (NCBI taxonomy): domain Eukaryota; kingdom Viridiplantae; phylum Streptophyta; class Pinopsida; order Pinales; family Pinaceae; genus Picea; species Picea sitchensis. The sequence continues at coordinate 13,970 of SNQJ01S0112042.1, read as the reverse complement.
ATGTTAATATTCTTTCCATTCCCTGGTATTTAGGTGAGGTTGGGATTGAAGAGTCTCATTGATTTTAGACACAGGGTGAAAATTGGAGACCTTTTTACTGTGTTTGTAGGTCGATCAAGGAATTTTGTTCTCTGGCCATGAAAGTACTTATTACAGATTGTTGTTTTTCTCCAAGTGGATTTCCCCGAGACAAGGTTCCAGATAAGCTTGGCTTCGAGAGAAAGACTTTGAAAGTTGATGTCTTTGAAATGGAGAGCACCTTCTAATGTTGGCTTGGTGACTTTCCCCCAGCTTATAAGATGCAACTTCCTCCCATTTTTCTTTCCTCCCTCCCACAGGAGTTGTCTGAAAAGAGCATAGATTTTCTGAATCATGGAGGTTGGGGCTAGTAGCAACGAGATTTGATAGATCGAAATGCTTGCTAAAACTGCCTTTATGAGAACAACTTTACCTGCATGGTTTAACCACTTTGCTCCCCAAGAGTTAATTCCTTCCTTTAACTTGTCTATAAGAGGTAGCCATTGAGAAGCCTTTGGTTTGGTCCTAAATATTGGCACTCCCAGATATTTAAAGGAATCCCAGTTGGTGAGGCTTTCCATCCCCAGGATTCTTGAAATCTCCAATAGTTCCCTTGGAGAGGTGTTCCACCCATAAATCTTGCTTTTGGGCAAGCTTATTTCTCTTCCTAAGATCTCATTATAAATGTCCAGATATGTTTTAATTTTTCTAGCTGTCTGCACACTTGCTCCTCCCAATAGTAGAGTATCATCTGCGAATTGGGCGTGGTTAATGTCGTTTACCCCCGGGGCTATTCTCAGGCCCAAGAGATAATTATGATGTTGGCCATAATCTATTTGAAAGCTTAGCACAAAGGCTTGTATAGAATAGAGAAGTGGGGAAAGGGGACAACCTTGTCTGAGGCCCCTAGAAGCTTGAAAGAACTTTGTTGCTAAACAATTTACTAGAGGGGAAATCCAGGGGGATCCAATTCAATCTTTTATCCAATTTATAAAAGCGGGAGAAAAACTGAAGTTTTCCATGACTTTAAACATAAAATTTTGCCTAACTCTATCAAAAGCATTTGCAAGGTCAAGCTTTATAATCATACCTTTGTCTTTTCTTTGAGTGCTTGAGTGCAATGCTTCCTGAACTAGAGTGATGTTATCCATTATTTGCCTTACTTCGATGAACCCGCCCTGATTTTCTAGAATGATAGTAGGGAGGATTTTTTTTAGTCTGTTGGCTATTATTTTTGTGATTAACTTGTAGCCCGTGTTTCAAAGAGAGATTGGTCGGAATCTTCCAAAACTTATTTATCCCTTCTCTTTTGGAATGAAGGCTAGGAAGGAAGAGTTTGTTCCCCCTCCTATTTTGCTGCATCTCTGAGATTTCAGAACCATTTTTAGTAGATCTGATTTTATTATTTCCCAACAATTTTGGTAGAATCTGGTTGTGTAGCGATTTGGGCTCAGAGCTTTATCCAAGTTCATCTGATTTAGGGCCTCTATGATTTCTTGCAACTTAACTTGCGCTAAAATATTTACATTGGTTTCTTCTTGGATAGAGGCTGGAAATAAGGAGAGAGGATAGGCATTTGAATCGGGGGGATTGAGTATCCGTGTATAAACCTTTAAAGTTTTCGAAAGTTGCATTTTTTATACCTTCAAAATATGTTATAACATGATCTTGAACATGAATTTCTTTGACCACCTTGAATTGTTTTCTTGCTTCTGCTTGCTTGTGGAAGTAGTTGGTGTTTTTGTCTCCAGCTTCTAACCAGAGCTTTCTTGATTTCTGCTACCAATACCCTTCCTCCTCTCTGCAGGCTTGGTACATTGTCCTTTGAATATGATCCTCTTTGGCGGGGGTTTCTTGAGTTGTCTCTTTCCCTTCCATCTCTAACTGGTGATCTTCAAGGATTTTTTGTGCTTCCTGCCTTTTGACAGTTGGGCTCTTTTGGGTTTTAGCCCAATTTTTTAGCACTTTTTTGAGCTTCCTAATATTTTCTTCCCAGACATAAAAGGGGGATCCACAAACCTTTTGAATCTATACTTTGGAAACCAGGTCATGGAAACCCTCATATTGAAGCCAGGCAGGGATGAATCTGAATGGAATAGGTCCTAGATTTCTGTCCTGCGAGATCTCTAACAGGATTGGTTTATGATCAGATACACTGTGCGATGGGATTTTAGACGAGAAAATTAGACCCAGGAGTAGGAATGAGCTTTGAACTAAAAACCTATCTAGCCTGACAGCAATATGCCCTGGCCCCACTCTCTTGTTTTTCCAGGTGAACTTTCCTTTGGTGGGTTTGATATCCTCCAAATCCCAATCTAATATAATATCCTCTACCCATTCCCTAGAAAGGTATCTCACATTGGACCCACGTTTTTTCTCTTCCACGACAAGGGTTACATTAATATGCCCCCCAATAATGATATTTTCTAGCTCGTTTGAGTTTAGGAAATCTTTAATCAAATCCCAACAGTTTCTTTTTTCTGAAAATAAGACAAGGACATAAAGGTTGAAAAGACTTACCAGTCGGCTCGTCTCTTTGTGTAACAGGCTGGTGAAAACCCAATGCATGCATGCTTAATATGAGATTAGATCATATTTCGAGGTGTCCTAGAAGGTTCCTAGACCTCCTGAGGCACCTCTTGCACTAACTGCTATTCCTTGGCCTTTTTTCCAAAAGGATTTACTTGCTTGGAGGAAGTATTGTTCCTCCATATTTGTCTCCTAGGCTAGAAGGATCTCGGGGTTTGAAATTCTAATTAATTCTTTGAGGGATTCTTCCTTTATTCTGCTATCGAAACCCCTATAATTCCAGGAGGCTAGTTTCATGATTTACTTGCGGGGGGGTGTTGGCTCCTTTATGAGCCTTAGCTTGCTTTCTTGTCGTTCTTACATTAATCAATTTCTTGATTGTTGGTTGTGAGCCACTGAGGACATCTTTGTAGGTTTCCTTTTCCCTTTCTTCTTTTTTGGATTTCTTTCCTCTGCCTACTTTTTTGGGTGTGACAATGGAACCACTTGCATCCATAGAGTCACTATCTGTAGACACCTCTCTTGGTTCTGCATTTGGATTTTCTTCTTGTTCTTCAACGGTCTTCCCCCATCCTTATTTCATTTCATGCCCTGATTGATCGGTTTGGTGCTCTTGTGTTCCAGGGGTAGTCTTTTCGTGCGTTTCTGTTTCATTGGGAGGGGCCTCCTTTGATTCCTCTCCTGGTGCTTTCTTTGTTTGTTCCTACTCTCTTAACACATAAAAATTGTTTCTTGATGAGGCTGCCATTGTCTGAACGTCTGACTCCTTGGGTAGAGTTGTGGTTGCCTTTGCATTTCATTTTTATTTAGGTTTGGTCGTTGTTTTCCCCTTTCTGGCTTGTTTCCACCCTTCCCCTTCTTCTTTCTCCTAATTAGGGTTTTTTGGATAGTTTCTCTGAAAGTGGCCATATTCATGGCATCCCCTACATTTGAAAGGAAGTTGTTCATAGTCAAGTTTCTATAAGTGATGCCAATCTCCAACCTTTAGCTTGAATTCCTCTGGGAGGCCTACCTCTAGATCTAATTCCACGCAGATGCGTGCACATGAGTACTGATATTTGGAATCAGCTCTGTTGATATACTTCGCAAGCCCGTTTCCAATTGTTTGGAGTGAGATAGGGTTCCAACAATGGATCGGGAGGTTGGGTAGTCGTACCCAGACTGGAACTTCCTTGGGCACTTCCACCACAGGATCAAAGTCTGGTGTCCATCTATTCAGATACAACCATTGTGTTACCATAAAATACAGGCCATTCCTAAAGATTAGATTCATGTCATCCTTTGATATGAATTTGAAGATGTAGAACCCTCTTCCCACCGCATAACGTGTGACGTTGTTTTGGATCAACGGTCCCCAGTTCCTTTGGATCCAATTATCGGTAGATCTCATTGATGGCCATAAGACCATGAATTGACCCACCAAACCATGATCGGACATAGAGACGAAAAATCTCATAGGGTGTTCTGAAGGCAGCTCGATTTATGGGATCGAATCAAGTTTCTTAACGAAGCTAGGCAGTGATGGGGGAGTAAGTTTCTTACCCTGGGTGGCAAGGAGCCTTCAGAAGGAGTCTTCGGTTGAAGGAGGAGGCATGGGAGGCGACTACCCTCCTCCTGAGATCACCATCATGACTGCTAGATTGGCCATCAAAGAAGAAAACCCTTAGGATTGGTCGCCAAAGCAGCAAAAAAATCAGAAAATGATATATTATTCAGTGAATAGGAATTCTGGTTTGTTAGAGGAAACATACCATTTTATTTAGTTTTATGAGTCTGAATTTGCCTCCAAAATTTCTTTAGATCTAGTTTAGAAATGTGCAAAATATTCTCTTGTTTTGTATTTATGTAGTGCCTTTTTTTCCTTTTAATTAGGGATTTGTATCTATTAATCTTATCAGATTTCAAGGACTCATTAGAGACATCCCTAATGAATTTTCTAGCAAGTTTACACTTGTTATCATACCAAGGGTTGGAAATTATATTAGTCTTTTCACACAATACTTTGATAGATAATTTTTTTATGGAGGTAGAGAGGGTTGTTGTAAAATTATGATATATGTCTTCAATATTGTTCTTATATGATAAAATATTTTATTCGGTGTTTACGTCCTTTAAGAAGAGATCATCTTTATTTTTGGCAAAAAATAGATGACTTTGGCTACAAGAGTTATCATCAAGGGGGTTTTTGTGCATGATAAAATTTAGAGTTAGGGTTAAATGTTTATGATCAGAGTCAGACTCATGGTGTTTTAAAAGGTCAAAATTTACTATTTGGTTGTAAACATGAATATATGATATCACATAATCCACAACACTACTACCTAGCCCACAGATACAAGTCATCTGGTTAGATTTTGACCACTTCATTAGACGATTGAAAATGATTAAATCTTGAGAACTATAAAGCTCAATTAGTTCAGTACCATATAAAATATCGATGTCTTTTGAATTTTTCTTGTATCGATTAGCTAAAACAATAAAATAATAATAATTTAATTTTAAAATTAAATTGTATTTTATTATATTTATTTAATAATGATCTCCTTTAAACAATTATTTATGATTATTTAAATTTATTATATCATATAATATAATGAAAACAATGAAATGGATAATTATAATATAAATAAATTTAACTTTTAATAAATTTATTGTTTTTTTTTTAATTTAGGTAAAATTTGATTTTGATTTATTATTTTTAATTTTTTTATTAATATAAATTATTAGATCACATAGCCCCGATGGCTAGCTCAATTAGTCTAGAGTCGGATGTGAAGTTTCATCCTTTTTGTTGGTCACCCGTTTGAATCTCTTGATTCCCCTAGGGTGAGGCCCCATAATTAGGGTCAATGGTTTACCCCGTTTACCATCCATGAAATATGGGAAATACTAGGATGGTTTCCCGTGATATCTTCCATCAGAAAAAATCATTAGATAACTTTAAAATAAACCAAAATTTTTAATAATTTAATCCAAAAATATTATATTTTTTAAAAAATGATTGAATTTATCTCTATTAAATTACTTCATTTTATTATTATATAACTTGAATGGGCCTAAAGGTTAATAATATGTGTTTCCTCTTAGGAGGTTACATATTCAAATCCACAGGGGGGTAGGATATTACTGATGCAGGAGAAAAACCAACCCAAGTCAAAATTAAAATTTCGAGACCTTACAGAAGACAATGTGGCCATAAGGATGAGATTTCCTCGGATTCAATCGAGTTTGTTAATGGGTTGTTAGTGATATTCCAATTTCTATGAATCGCGAGTGATCTTAGGGATTTGATCGAATCCTTTAAGTGATTTGATCCACATTGTATTATTTAAATTGTAAGACGTGTGCTTAGAAAGGGGGGTCTACACAATGTAAAATCGAGGCCAGGCCTAGAGAGGTCGTATGTGTAATGAAATCGATATCAATATTAATACACTATTTATTTTATGTATCCCTATTTGTATATTGTGATATCTTATTAATTATGGCTTAATCCTGTGTGGTTGAATCCATGTTTGAATGCGTGTGTGAGAGTGAACTTCGCAGATCTATATTATAGGTCCAAGACAAGAAGGGGTATGAAAACAAGACACAAGTTGTTGGTTCTCCGTAATGAGATCCGAGGGGTTGTCAGAAACATTTTGACGACCATATATTTCATCGACCTATTGAAATAAGATATGATCATTGATCATTTTTTATTAATGATCAGATGTCGCTATTGATGAATGATTAGCGTGCAGGCCAAACAGGGAGAGAACAACGATGACAAGTGAATTTCACGCAATGTTGTAGCCATTGGTCTTAGCCAATGATTGAGTGATGCAAATGAATTGCACACAATGTTGTAATCATTGGTCCTAGCCAATGGTTATGTGACAACAAATGATTTGCGCCCAGTGGAGTGTCGGATTGCCAAAGGTTCTACAATGGACAATGAGTGATGGAATCAGGAACGTCAAGGCGTTGAAAGAGGCAAGCGATAAAAGTTGTGAACTATATAAGGGGATCGAGGAATGATTGTAATGAGGTTCCTATGAACTTCATTTAGACAATTGAGATACAAGGACTCCATTTTATTCACAGTGTATTGGTGGAGATGTCAAGTTTTATTGTTGCTTGGACTCAGTTGCAGTCTATTTCATGGAATATAACCTATAGGTCCGAGAATCGAAGCTCATAATTTTTTTTGATTTGATGGACCCCCATAATCGGTCTTCATTAAGTGGTATCAAAGCGAGAGAGAAAATCCTACGATGAGAGGAGTTGATCATAAATGTAGAAGCCGAAGAAGAGCAAGGAGTTCTCAGAAGGTTCTAGCGAAAGAGAAACAATGATACCAAAAGGTCAAGTTCAGGAAGAAGCTTGGTGAGGTATTGGATAGAAATTGTGGAGGATTTCTATAGAGGATTGGTTTCAACTCACTGACTAAGCATGTGAAGGTCAGTGATGCATGAGAAAAAAAGGAATACCAAAGAGATAGTGAATATGGAAGAAAAAACACAAGCACATGATCAAGAGATCATGAATTTTTTTAACCCTGGGAGTATGATGTAGGAGAAAAACCACCCTAAGTCAAAATCAAAATTTCGAGACTTTGCAGAAGACAATGTGGCCATAAGGATGAGATTTCCTCGGATTTGATCGAGTTTGTTAACTATTTTTTAGTGATATTCCAATTAGATGGATCGTGAGTGATCTTAGGGATTTGATTGAATCCTTTCAGTGATTCGATCCATATTATATTATGTCATTTAAATTGTAATATGTGTTCTTAGAAAGGGGGGTCTACACAATGTAAAATCAAGGCCATACCCAGAGAGGTTGTATGTGCAATGAAATCGAGATCGATATTAATAGAGACTACGTATTTTATGTATCTGTGTTTGTATATTGTGATATCTTATTAATTATGGTTTAATCATGTGTGGTTGAATCCATGTTTTAATGTGTGTGTGAGAGTGGACTGTGCATATCTGTATCACAGGTCCAAGACGAGAAGGGGTATGACAACAAGGCACAAGTTGTTGGTTCTTCGCAAAGAGATCCAAGGGGTTGTAAATTTCTTTTGGGTGACCACAGATTTCATCAACCTATTGAGAGAAGATCTGATCATTGATCATCATGGATCAATGATCAAACATCGCTATTGATGAACCCTTTTCATGCAGGCCAGATAGGGAGAGAACAACGATGACAAGTAAATTTTGTGTAGTGTTGTAGACATTGGCCTTAGCCAATGATTGAGCGACACAAATGAATTGTGCATAGTGTTGTAACCATTGATCCTAGCCAATGATCGCGTGATGAAAAATTATTTGCGCCCATTGGAGTGTCATATTTCTAAAGGTTCTACGATGGACATTGAGTGCTAGAATTAGGAACGTCAAGGTACTGAAAGAGGTAAGTGACAGAAGTTGTGAACTATATAAGGTTATCGAGGAACGATTGTGATGAAGTTCCTATGAACTTCATTTGGATGATTGAGATACAAGGACTCCATTTTATTCATAGTGTATTGGTGGAGATGTCAATTTTTATTGCTTCTTGGATTGAATTGTGGTCTATTTCATGGGCTATAACCCAAAGGTCCGAGGATCGAAGCTCATAAAAAAGTTTGATTTGAACCCCCATAATTGGTCTTCATCGTTTACTCTTGGGTAGAATTTAGAAGTTGAATCCCTACTTGGAGGGGGTCCCTTGTCCCACAAACAAGGGGGTCTCATAGACCAATTTTGTGGGGTCCCTTAATCCACAAACAAGATTAAGGAGGGGGTTCCTTGTCTCACAAGAAAGGGGGTATCATACACCAATTTGGTGGGCTTCTTTGTTCCACAAACAAGGGGGTGTCATACACCAATTTTGTGTAAAATTAAATGATTATTATTATTAAACAAATAATAAATGAATTAGAATATTATGTTCACATTTCAGAATAAAAATTAATAACAAAATGTTTTTTGTGTTTGAAATAACAGATAAATACATGTTTTTGAATAATAATTAGCAAAAAACAACTTTAATATTTCATCCATTTTCTTTTATTGTTTTAATATGCTACTGATACTTATGCAATTGGCCTTATGATTCCATGTTCAATTTATATACTATAGACTAAACCAAGATCATTGCAAGGAACCTTTTTCTGGTGAAGATTGAAATTTAAGAAAGTAGGGTTGTTTTACTTGTTTCAAGTTGATCAAGTTCTACATGGCCTATTGTGGGAAATGGGAATGAATAAATATCTCACTATTTGCCAATGCATTATTGTAACATCCCCACTATAATCTATGGTTTAATTAATGCATAATGTAGGTATAAATGTGGCTATAGTCAAGCAATGTAAATGCAAAATGTATTTCCTGACTTGTAAATAAATATAATGTAATACCATCTCCTAGGATATGGACATAGATGGGGGTTGATTAATACACGAGAGAGGGTAATTCCTAGAGAGTGTCCAAGTGGGGTCCAAGGAGTAAATAATTTATGAGTATTAATTCAAACCCACTTTCTGAATTTTATTATCATTTGGGGAAAACTATTATTTCTGGTTGATTGTATGAGAGCCCAATCATTGAATACCTATCATAGGGTGGGTGTGAGAATCACATCCCATAGTTATTGGAGAGCATGGGGTTGAAGTACAATCAACATTGGGTAGAGTGAGTAGTCAATTGTCTTGGGAAAAGAGAGGAAATTTGTATGGGTAGTAACAAGCAGTTTTAGACATTCAAATTTTACATGAACAACAAGAGGAAACATGGAAGAAGAGTTTGGGAGATGGAACAAAAAGGATAGGAAAATTTTGGAGCATGTTGAAGCATTTTTGGAGCATTTTGGAGCTGGAAATTAAAGAGCTAGGTTGTCAGGCCTAAAGAGTGAACTCTTGGGTGAGTTGCACTATATCAGTAAGTATTTGTTGTTTGTTTTTCTGGTAGTTTTTCATAGCAGTGTGTTCCCTTGAGTTCACAGCTAAGAGATTCCTAACTACCTATGCCAGAGAGACCATGATAAACAAATGGGACACCCGATGGACTGAGAGCGATGAAGGGGTACATTCCTTTGGTTGGGCAGGTCAAGAGGAAGAGATATGGAGGAAATTTGAGATAGTTGTAGGAGAGAACCAATGGGTTATGTGAGAGTGAGTTGTGAGGGGACTATGAGAAGCACCTTCTTTTGTGGATTCCTAGCCCCATATTGGGCATGAAATGTTGTTGATATTTGGAACAATAGGTATATGGTTGGGTGGAATGTCCTTATGAGGCAACTGGTTGCACAAACTCTCTTTTAAAGATAAGTGTTTATTTGTTTTGCCGAGTTTTTTATGAGTTCATGGATGTGCAATTTCTCTATGAATGTTAATGTTTTATATGATGTTATATGTGTTTTATAAACTACATTCATGGTCATTTAAATTAATGTAGATGCATTTAATTATGGGTATCAAAAATTAGTTGAAAATGTGTTTAAATAGTAGCTGGTAAGCTATAGGAATTGATTAGAAAAATAATATTTTTATGTGTTTTTCTATGTAGTAATGTTCCCTAGTTAAGCTAGGGGACATCACAATTATCCCCAATAAATTATACTTGAATGGAATTATTTTATTTGTCAAAATTGATGGGATAAAATACATGTGTAAGGCCCTAGCCTTGAATGGTTTTGAGCACCTCCACTGCATGATCACCTTGGTGGTCATTCGCTGACATGGATGGACATGATGATAGGTTGATGGATAGAATAGTCTATTTTGGAGTGCTTTGTCTTGTTGGAAAGGTGCACCATGGACATGTTGGGAGCCCTTTCTCATAGACTAGGAACACTACAAACCTTATCAATTTTCACTAGTTGCATGCACCAAAAGAAGCTTGGAAGGGAACTTGGTGAAGAAAGGGAAAGGGGGTTTCTACAGGAAACTTTTTTTGTAGACATGCACTATGCATGACATACACCATACTAATAAATAACTTGACTATGTTGGGTGCTTCAACTACATACAAACCAAGGAGTTGGGTGGCCCACACTTGGGGGTTATGAAGGATGACATAAGTTCCATTGGGAATACACATCCATGGATCACAATTGTGGGATGCACTCATTGGGAACACATCCACTGGGCACAAATTTGTCGTGCGCACATCCGGTAGACATACTTGGGCACATTGTTGGGTGCACTTGTGCACAATTAGGTGGAATCATATATACTTGGGAATAAGAGGGAAGATTCAGATGACTTGTATGTGGTTGGGAAGACTCGGATGGTTTGGGAACAATCAAGTGAAATTGGATGGACTTTGGTACAATAGAATGGATTTGGGTTGAGTTGGATGGACTTGGGTGGACTCAGACTAATTAGATGCACTAGGGCCAAGTTGGATGGACTTGGATGGGCATGGGCATACCTAGACAAATTGGGCAGTCTTGGGCAAAGTTGGATAGACTTGGATGGATAGAATGGGTGGATTTGAGATGACTTGCCAAATTGAGTTGGTTTTGGATGACTTGGGAAGATGATTGATGGAGAAGTCACGAAAGAGAAGAAAGTATCATATAAAAGGAGGACTCCTCAAAAGTGCCAACACATAAGGGAAAATAGGTCATTCACTAAGAGTGAAAGGAGATCTATGATTGTGCCAAGTTCAAGGTTAGTCACAATAGGGAGAATTGCATTGGACGAGTGAGAAGAATAAGAAGACAATACCTGTAGGAGGTAGGCCTACATTTTATTTAGGAATTGGATTGTGCAAGTTTGTTGGGAAGTAGGAACAAGGCTATTTACCTTAGATTTTTTGTACATTTGTAATAGATTTGTAGGAAAGAGGCTACAACTCCCTTGTTGTATATCTGTGACAATATTCATATAATAAAGTGAAGGCCCTACGTTGGGTGTCACATATAATTTTGTGTTGCATAATCTTTATGATTGTTGGATGTTATTGTTCCTTGATTTGCTTTGTACTGGATAATTATTGAAAAATTGGATGAGTATAAATATTACTAGGATGTTTAAAGGACATGGTTGGATGTGTGCCTACTATAGAATGAACTTAGTTGAATAGGACTTACTTGCATTTGAAATATTGTAGCTTAAGGTGAAGCTATGGGTATACTTTAAGTGAAGAGGTGTAGTCTTGTTTTAGTGGGCACAGGTTGACCAAGCACTTCTAGTCAAGGAAAGGTAGTGTCACATGACCTTAGATGATAAAACCAAATAGGGAGAAACTCAATTTTACAAAGAAAAAATTAGGCATATTTAAGTCCATGACAGGTGGTATCATAACATACTAATCTTCTCCACTTTTTGAAGGAAAGGTGGTATTAGAGATGATTTTGTGGTAGTTTTGGTTCTCTTCACCATTGTCACTACTGTGAAAAAAGTGATATCATTGTAGTTCAAGCATTCTTCATCACATCTAGTTGAAATTGAAGCAAAGTAGCAATATTTGGGACAAGTTTGGCAAGTGATCAAAGAGTGACTTGAGGATTGGAAAATACAAACTTAGTGCCTTAGTGTAGAAGGAAACCAAGACTGTATATCCTCACAGACTTTGAATACTTTGGGCACTCTTCACCATTACTTAGAAGGGATAAACATGCTTTAGTGAAAGGTTAAGTTGATGGACAAGAACAAGCTTGAGGCAATAAGGTAGAATTGAGTCTTTGAGACTTGGGGAAGATTCTTTATCCATGTCTATGTATAACTTGGAAGGTGTAGAAGAAGAGTCATGGAAGACCAATATGGAAGTCATGGCCATGGAATTGTAACATTTGGATCAAGAGATATATCACTTGTACTAGGAACATGTGGCGAATTTGGAGCAGACTAGCGCATAGGCTAAAGCTTAGGTTTAAAAGTTGTATACTTTGACATGCCAAGTAGAGACTTGGGTGCTACCTAATTTGGGGTTGTTCAGGAGGAAGGATTCCCAATATGACAAGGACATTAAAAGGGAGAAATTGAAATCGCCTAATTCTAGAGGTAAGAATATTGCTTGTTTCCTTTGTTACCCAAATCATTTTGCAATGGATTTTCCTTTTAAGAGGAATTTGGAAGACTTTGAAGAAATACAAGTGAAATTGAATTCAAAGACAACACTGGAGGTTCTGGGTGCTTGACAACACATTTGGGAAAGTTCTTGGAAGAAGGTCAGGAACAACAATTTTCTAAGATGAATCCCATAGTGGATATTGGGTAGAGCATTGTTGAAATTGTTGGAGGTGGATTTGGTATCCACTTTCCATATTTTATTCACTGATAAAATCCACATGTGGCTCACTACCTAGGTGAAAGAAGTGGAGCCTAATGAACTTGTAAAGGTGTCAAGTTTAGTGCAAGGAAAGACAGAGGAGGAGCCATTTTTTCAAAAGAATGAAACTTGCGATGGTAATAGCCCAACCTATTCTCCACATTGATGTTAGGTTATGTAGTTTGTTGTCTAAGAAGTAAGACAATGAGCAAGGAGGAACTAGTGCCTTGAAAAAATTGTTGACTTGTAGGAGGAAAATTGATAGAATTGAGGAAGAGGTGAATAATTTTCCTTGTGCAACAATGACAATAGTGCCAAAGAAATGGATGATTTCTTGGATGAGTAGGGTAGTTTATTTCTAAGTGAATGGAAGGAGACAATGAAGGATTTGACCAGGAAAATGTTTTCATTCAACTTGAATTATGAAAACAAGAAATTAGACAAAGTTGACAAGGACTATGCTCACTCATCTTTGTATATGGGGACCTAGGATGAGGCTGAATGCTCCTTGGGTAGTTTAAGGATGATTTCCTAGATGCAAGAAATATCATGGGATAATTGGGTGAAGATGACAAAAGTAATAGTGCAAACTGCCTCTCATAAGAAAGAACTATGGAAGTCTTTTGGTTGACTCTTCTAATTTAGAGCACTTTGGAAAGATTGTTGGAGTATTGAGGGTAGTGGATATGATGACCATTTTCCACCCTCTTATTGACTATAGAGCTTAGGGAGATACACTAGCTAGGGGTTGGTAGTGGATCCTAAGGACAACAAGAAAAATGTGCCAAGTTCAATGAATAATTTAGAGTCTTGGGTTGCAGTAGGTGACTTAACAACTTAGAGGTAAAGGTGGTGACCTTTCCTTGGTCTAGTGGAGTTGTATAGAAAGATTGAAGTGCATAAAAAAGTGATCATTTTTGGAATGAAGAATTCCATTCTTATGGCTTAGGCATAGTAGTCAGGTTGGCCACCTAACTAGTTTGAGACATGAAGAGTTCAATATATAGAGGCATGAAAAAATGGGTCAAGAGTATTGATGCAGTGGTAGGTTTGGATTATGCAATTGTAACACCTCGTTTTCCCCCATGACTGTAATTATGTTAATACTTCATGTATTATGATTAATGAAGAATGTAATTGTGTTTATGCTAATGAAAAAACCAGAGAGATTAC
>SNQJ01S0112040.1:27507-40090 GCA_010110895.2 Picea sitchensis | reverse complement strand
CCTCCTCTTAGAAACAAGCCTCTCCTCCATTGAGAGCATGGCTATGACTAGATACCTAATGTATAAGAACAAGTTAAACAACATGGAAGACAAGAGGCTACCTAAAATTGCTTCAAAATCAAATCATAACCACCATCGACTCAAGCGAGGATGGCATAAAGTCGCCCGATCTTGGCTAAACTATTGGGGAATCATGGAAGAAACCATTTTGCAGAAAAAATATACTATTAAAAAAACATCAAATCTAAATTTAAAGAGAAAATGTGGTGTGATAAAGAGTTAGAGGAAAAAAGGAAATTAAGGTATTATAAAGATGTAATTAACCCTAATCTAGAAGATCAAAATTATCTATCTGTTTTGCAAGTGTAAAGAAAAAAATAAGCAGTGCTAAGATAAGAACAATTTCTCACGAGCTCCATAGTGAAATTGGGCATTGGTCAATTCCTAAAATGCCATGGGATGAAAGAGTGTGTCACCTTTGTGACAATAAGAAGGTTGAAGATGAAAATCACTTTCTCTTAGATTGTCCAGCCTATACCCATATTATATCTCATTTTCAAAATATTTATCACACTACCAACCTTCCTAACATCTTAACTCAACAAAAGTATGGTGATCTTGGAAAGCTTCTCTTAATGCTTTTCGAGCACAGAAACAAAATTCTAAAGAATCACAGGTAATCACTTACCCTCTTAAGGTCTGATAGACCAATTCGGTCTTAGTGGACATTAATCATCATCATCATCATCATCAGTATCTTTATTATGAAAAATAGTGTCTTACATGATTCCCCAATAACTTAGCCAAGACTCAATATATTTATGTCATCCTTGCTTGAGTTGATGATGATTACGATTGCATTTTGATTACAAGTATTTTCATTAAAATATTTATACTTTATATATAATTTACATTCCATCTTATTTCATGAATTTGGATGGCCTAAATAAAGTTATAAAATCGATGAATTTAGATAATATAAATATATTTCCTTATAAAAGAGTAATTATAAGTATCATAATTCCTTTCTAACTGTTGTGTTATTTTTGTCACAAGAGTGAGCAAAAAGAAGTCCCTTAACTATCTAGTTAGGCTATCCAGAAAGCACAATAGAGAGTTAATTGGTTAGTGGCTCAACTAACATAAAGAAACAAGAGATAAACAACAAGGAAATACATTTAAACTAAGAAAATAATAACTTGAAATGAATGGAAAAAGAAAACACAAAAGATATATACCAAGTAAATTGATCTTCGAATTGATACTCCTTAGATAAATATGAGAACTTATGAGTCCCCTCTTCCTCCTTGGGAAGGCTCTTGAGTCCCCAAGTACAAAGTCTTGTTTCTACTATCAATGGCTAATAAAGGAAAATGGTGAAGAAAAGAGTGATGAACTACTCAAGAGGAGAGAGCTCTAACACTTGCTAAGGATGCTCAAATCTTTCTAAGAGGAAGGTGGCTTTCCAAAGCTAAAAATGAGCAGCATAATAATACTCAAATGCTTCTTCTTTTTTGCATACAATGGCCCTTTATTTAGAGGAGGATGGAAATTTTTTTCTCAATTGGTTATAAGTGTGAGTGGGAAGCCCTTCGAGGTACTTCCCATCTCTTTCAGTGATCCCAAGGTGAAATTCGAGGGCGATTTTGGGTATGGGGGAGATTCCCTTCTTTCCAAAAATGGTTGAGGCCTGAGCAAATTCATTAATGCGCTGTTTCAGCGTCCACATGGGTCTTTCAACTGTCAGTTGCACACTCCACGCATTGTGCGCATTGTACACTATGTTAGACCGCATGGATGTGTGTACGTGGCTTTGGCTGAATGTGCACAAATTTCCAAAACCACTTTTGTATAGTCTTGTTTTATTTTATTTCCAAACTGAATGTAATCCGTCCATCAATATTGGTAGTATGTTTTGTTTGTGTTACATGTTTCTTCATCCATTGCTTGTAGCTGTAGTGAGCCATTTTCTGGTGATAATAGATGCTCCCTGATGTGTGAGGTTAGGAGCATATGTATAGCTGAAATACATCATAGTTTCTTTTGATGGTGATACTAGGTAGAAATTGAGAAAACTTACACATGAGGAGCATCAAGAGTTATCTATTAGAGAGAGAGGGGATGGAATATCAGTACAAAGTAGGCTCTGTTAGAGAGAGAGGGGACACAAAGGTCTACTGTTAGTCAACATTTTGTCTTGGGTACAAATTTCTTGCAGAGGGTGGGGGGGTAATGAGATTCCCCAACCAAGGGTAACAGGGGTCGCAATGTGTCAAGAGAAAAACCACCATCGGGTGCGATGGCCATCAAATCTATTGTACTTACTGAAATGTAAAACATGTTTTTTACAATTACCAAATAAATAAATAATGGGGTTGAAATTATAGGCACAGAAACAGGTACCCCAGTGGAAGATGGCTTGGCCCTAATAGGGTGCAAGTAGAGAGTGATGGAGGGTGGGGGGGGCATTGGTTAGTTTTTGTATGAGGTAGATGAGTGGAGGATGATGTTGCAAATGGGAAAGTGATGGTGGATGGTATGGAAGGGTAATGAGAATGAGGAGGTGCATTTAAGGTACCCAAAAAGAATAATGTGGGAGTCCATAATGGGGTGGTTAGCATGATGATGAGGAAGAAGTATGAGGTTCTTTTTCTGGAGTGTAACACTACCAGGACTCCCGAGCCTATTGGATGGAACAACATGAACATCAATATGACAAGGGCGAAATATATGTGGGATAAATCATAGAGGTGAGAGTGCTACTGAATGATGGTACATGAATGCAATGGAGATGATGGTACCATAGAGCTGGGTGGGGAGGAAATATGAGGATAATTGTCAAGGGGAATGATTGGAAAATGAAACTATGAACAAAAGGTTAAATGGTATTTCGGTTAGGGATATATACTTGGAGGAGTCAAAGGATTCCATAACTAACGACGCAAAAAGGGGTTGTGGGTGAAGACCTGCACATTAAAACCAAATACCCGATGTGAAACATATATGTAAAAGTAAAACATGTATATAACAGGTGCATAATAAATAAATATGGACAGGGGGTACGTACTTGGGCTCGGGGCAACTGAAGGGTCTCGAGGGCTCCAGACTGAAAAGATAATCTGAGAGTACCATTGTGAAGGTGAGGGAATTTGGATCTCGTGGGTACAAACAGTGTGAAAAAAATGATCTTGAATGATCCTGAATGGATGTAGGGAAGTTGGGCCAAAGGGCGTATATAAGTGTGGTTTTGTATTGATCTGTCTGTTGGATGTGGATCTAGTTGTAGCAACAAAATCCATCCATGAGGGAGAGGAATTCATGACCAACACATGCATCAATAACTTGATTGATAAATGGAGTATGGAAGTTGTCTTTGAGACAAGCTTGGTTGAGGTCACGGAATTTGGTGCAAACGCGAATGGTGCCTTGTTTTTTATTGACCAGAACGGGATTGGAAACCCGGGATATGTATGCAATGGGGAATATGAAGCTAGAAGTATGGAGTTTTTCGATCTCGTATTTGATCGCCATGGATTTGGAAGGGTGGAGGGGGCATTGTGTTTAGCGGACAAGGGCAACGTCAGGCCAAGTGTCAATGCAATGTTTAACAATGGTTGGGTATAACCCTGCCATTTCAGTGTAAGACCAGGTAAACACTTCTCTATATTCTTGGAATAAGTCTTTGTACATTGTGATTTCCTCAGGGGATCATGTTTCCCCCAGGGTGATTTCTTCCACAACATTGGGTTTGAGCGAAATGTCGATTTTGATGGTGCATGATATATTAGCCATGTTACCTTCTTCAAACACATTGGAGGTGGGTACTAGATTCATGAACCAATATAGCCATCTAGAAGGGATGGAATATTTCTCTTTGATGGTACAGACAGGGGATTATCTTGGTAGGTGGAAGGCATTGTGTGCCAGAAAAAGGGATTGATGATGAAAATCATCCCAAGGCTAATCAAGTGTGCATAAGACTTCTAAAATGTCTTCATCTGACTAAAGGTGATGGAGTACAAGGAGTTTGTAGCTATTGTGAGTGGGGTGTCGAGATTCGTGGGTATATTTGGTAAAGGTTGGATGTCGTTATTGGTTCCTGAGGTCGATGGACCTATGGGAGGTGATGAGGAGTTGTCAGTAGATGTCATGAACCAAATATCCATATATGAACTAGATGTATTGTGGTATGGAGGGGGGGAAATCTCATAAATCGTTGTTATAGGGGATTTGAGTGGGTTTGGGAGGAAGTCCTCACATCATGGTGGAATGGCCAGAGGGCTTAATGGAAAGGAAGTGGTCATGTCCTGAGTGTTTGTATGGTGATCGTTTACAGTCATGTGCACCGAAAATGGTATACTTGGTGCAATGGGTGGGAGGGAGGCCCTCCAACGTGTGTGTATGTAACGTCGTCGACCATCAACCCCATGGACATGAAATGCTTCTATGAATAAACATTCTTATACTTATATATATAACATTCATTAAATCAAATTAACATATTTAACATCCACTGTAACAGAATTAACAATAATTCAACTTGCAATGGAATACATGATAATATTACAAGCATCACAGACATGCATTTTAATTAAGTACATAATTAAAGCACATAATGATACTTATATTTGAAACTGTAATACGCCACCAACTGCGTGAAGACCTTCCACGAACCTCCCAGCCATAGACTGCGTTGCTCATCACTCTCAGTAGTAGGTCACCCCTGAGCTGGGATTAAGCTCTACCGGGAAAGGGAATCCTAGGCTAGGTAAGGTCAATGAAAGACACATAGTTTATGAGGAAGGATTCTCTCCCAGGAGCCACTTATGCCCACTGCTCACATGCTCTCATTCCCCACATGCCTATCCCACCCCAAGAGTATACACCTTCACTGTCACCAAGACATTCCTTCGGCTGCTAAGCCTCCCTTGCCTTGGGCTTCAACAACAAGCCGAACCAGAATTCTCTGAGTTTTGTGCTAGCTACAGGACCCCTTCCAAGATTTCTCACTCCCTCCGTGCACTCTCTCACCTAGAGAGAGTCGCTCATAGGCCTGACAACCTACCTCTTCAACCACAACCACCTCTCTCACCTGGAAAGAGTGTTGCACACAGGCCTGATAGCCTGCTTCTTCAACTCTGTTCCACCACAAGGAGGACAAAAGATGTCTCAGCTAGGAATAGATGACAGTAACAAATTACACTCAGCAAAGGGACTACGTGGTCACTACAACCCACAGTTATAACACACATGACATAGGCAATTTCTCAAGTTTCACAGAAGACGCGGGTCGGCTTCAGAGGTGTGTGGCTATGCAGAGGTCCAGTGCAGAGACAAACATTTCTTGGGAAGGATTCCAATGAACTCTGACGGAGTATGGAAGAATCATAGAAAGACTCAGGTGATGGATTTCAGGTCTTAGGTGTGTGCGTGAATATTTCAGAGGAATATAGATCCGTGGAATTCATAGGAATCCACCAGTCGATCATAGAGGTCTCATGATTTCGAGTTTCAGAGCTACATGAGGCACACATCGATCAGATGCAGACACACAACCGGACTGACAATGGATGGTTGAATGGAGGATGAACCCCCATCATAGCTCACTTCTTGGGTTAAATTGCCTTTCACATCAGTTTGCAATAATAATAAATTATTATTCAAATACTTAAGCCCTCAATCTTAGCCCCTCTTCCTACCTTTCAGCCCCCTCTCCCTTACCCATTATGTGGAAGCTTATTCCCCCATCACTCTTTCTTCATGGTCGGTCGACACGCATCGATGTTTATATATTATATCAATGCTTTGAAAAATTACATATACAAAATCAGGCTCCTGGCCTTAACACTTAGGCTCTCTGGCTTAATAAACACATAATCCCACTAGATTATCAATACTTGGCTCACCAGCCTGCAAAACATGATTTACAATTCATAACATGATTACAATAGGGCTCTTCCTTGGGGATATTACAATCCCCTCCCCTTATTTTTGCACTGTCCTCAGTGTAACTTTTACACAACATCAACAAGATTTTCAAAATCTTAAAAAAGATGCGGGTATTTTTCCCGCATAACATCCTCATGCTCCCATGTCATGTCCTCAGGACCATACCAGGTCCACTGGACCTTTACAATCCCTATGGTTCGATTCCAGAGTTGTTTTCTTTTTCGGTCCAATATGCACACAGGATGCACTTGCAAGACACCTTCTTGATCCACATGAATCACATTCCAATCAATTACATGATTAGCATCAGGTATATATTTCTTAAGAAATGAAACATGAAACACATTATGTACAATCATGGATGCAGGTAATGCAAGCCTATATGCAACTGGCCCAATCCTTTCTAGGATTTCAAATGGTCCACAAAATATGGTTGCCAACTTGGAGCAACTTCCCAGCTTCAGGGAACTTCTATTGGCTTTCACTTTTAGGAAAACATGTTCAAATATCATTCACATTATGCATCTCATGCAAAATTTCAAGTTTCAAATCTTGGACATTAGGTACATAAATTTTGTTCTTGTACATAAGTATTCCATCGGTTTCCAATTTAGAAATCTCCACTTTCTGTGGCTTCTTACCTTGCTGTAGATTTGCTACCAAATCCCTGTACTGCAAATCTGTATTTGCAGCCTCCAAAATTATGCTTCTAATATCAGTTCAGTACATGCTAATGGTTGTAGCATGTAATTCGTGTACTCTCCTGTTGAGTGCATCATCCACTTTGTTTTCCTTTCCTTTGATATGCTTGATATCAAAGTCATACTCACAAAGAAACTCCAGCCACCTACTATGTCTAGCGTTCAAGGTTGGCTGATCAAATAAATACTTCAAACCATTATGGTATGTTCTTAGTTTGAACCTCCTTCCCATGAGGTAATCTCTCCATTTCATTAGAGTGTGTACTATGGATGCCAACTCCAAATCATGAGTTGCATAGTTCCTTTCATGCTCTTTCAACTTTCTGAATCCATAAGAGATTACGAATCCATTCTGACTAAGGACTCTTCCCAATCCATCTTTGCATGCATCTGTACACACTACAGAGTCTTCATTCAAATCTGCAATCCTCAGAATTGGAGCACTGGTTAATAGTTGCTTCAATTGTTGGAAGCTTCTCTCACAATCCTCTGTCCACTAAAACTTCTTCTCCTTCCTTTGCAAGGAAGTGATAGGGTGAGCTATCCTTTAGAACCCTGCAATAAACCTTTTGTAATAACCAACTAGACTGCCATAAAGGATCTAACTTCCATCACATTCTTTGGCATTGACCATTCTCTAATGGCCTCAATCTTCTCAGGATATACAACTATACCATCCTTCAAAATAATATGCCCCGAGTAATGGATCTGCTTCTGATAAAACAATCATTTTCTCAACTTGGCATATAATTGGTGCTCTCTTAGCACCTGCAACACCATCCTAAAATGTTGTTCATGCTCTTCCTCTAACTTGGAATACACCAAAATGTCATCCAGGAATACTATGACAAACTTGTCTAGATAGTCCCTGAATACACCATTCATTAAACACATAAAAACAGTGGGTGTGTTTGATAGTCAAAATGGCACCACTGCGAACTCATAATGACCATGCCTTGTTCTAATGGAGGTCTTGTTGATGTCTTCATCCTTTATCCTTATTTGGTGATATCCTGACCTGAGATCTATCTTCGAAAATATCTTTGCATCCTTCAACTGGTCGAAGAGGTCATCAATCCTCGATAGAAGATACTTGTTCTTAACAGTTACTTTATTCAACTGTCTAAAATCGATACACAATCTTAGCATTCCATCCTTCTTCTTCACAAATAGGACCAGGGCTCCCCAAGGTGACACACTTGGGCATATGTACCCCTTCTTCAGATGCTCTTCAAGCTACAATTGCAACTCTTCCATCTCTGGCTACTCATTCTGTAAGGATATTTCGACACTGGAGCTGCTCCAAGCATCAAGTTTACAGAGAAATGAACATCTCTCTCTTCAGAGGTAGTCCGAGTACTTCTTGAAATACATCTTCAAACTCCTTTAGTACCGCATGATATTCAATATTTGAGACCTCATCTTTAGATGCTTCTTCCACATGGGCTGCAAATAATTGACATCCTTTTCTCTATCACTTCTTCAACTGCATTGTTGAGATTTCTTTGATAGTAACAAATCTGGGAATTCCTTGGATTGTTTCCCAATTTCCTTCCTCATCCAGGCAAGTGAATGCCTTGTTACGATAGTCCAAGATGGCATGGTGCTGGTCCAACCAATCCATCCCAATTAGACAGTCATAAGAACCTAAAGGAAAAATGTTCAATTCATCCTTTGTGCTCAGTCCATTCATGTCCACTGGATATGACTTAACTAACTCAATGACTTTCCTCTTGGTTTTTGTAGCCAGCTACGCTAACCAAGGATTTTCATGTTTTCATATTGACAAATGCAAACTTTCCACCACTCTAGGATCTATATAACTATGGCTAGCCCCTTAATCAATTAAAATAGTGAAGGGATGTTTATTGATCATACCTTCCACTTCAATCATGTGCGACTGATATTCAACTTTCTTGTTGTCCAGGGTTGCGTAGATCCTTGGCATTCTACTGCCCATGTCCTCCAATGTTTCAGCCTGCTAAACATTGTGGACATCTCTCACTTTATCATTTATGTGGGGGAAATCTCTATATCTATGGTTCCGTTTATAACACCAACATTCCAGAGGTGGCGGTCTTGACATTTTCCCACCCACTTCAGCCTTCTTGGGCTCTCTAAAATATGGTGGTCCCTGAGTACTATTCCTGAAAAAGGGTGGCTTAGTTCCCTTATTCATCTGATCCATATTGAATCTCTTCTTGTCTTCCCAAGCTTTCTGGAAAGTATGCTTCTCTCTTTGTTGCTCATATAAGCATTTCTCCCTCCTTATCGTTTCTTCCATAGTCTTAGGATCATCATGTTGAATATTGTCACCAATGGAAGGTGGAAATCCACTTAGATACCTCTGAATCTTGACAGTCTCATCCTTGATGAACGAAACGTACTTCAGTAATTCCAAAAATCTTCGCTCGTATTAATCAATGGTCATGTTGCCCAGCTTGAGTTCAAAGAACTCTTTCATCTTTCTATCATATTATCTTTTAGTCAAGTATTTCCTCTTGAAATACCTCTTGAATTCTTTCCAAGTGATATCTTTCTCTCTAATGTGTTGCACCTGCACAAGCTGATCCCACCACATGGATGTTTTTCCTTTCAGTTGATACATCACAATTCTTGCTTCTGCATGAGAGGAATAATTTTGTAGTTGGAAATATTTCCTCATGCCAAGCAACCAGGTTTCAGCATATTCCTCCTTCTTATGTTCTCCATAAAACGTAGGAGGTTTAATCTTGTTCATTTTCCCCTTCATTTCATCCACTCCAGATCTTTTGTGCTTTCTGGTAGGAAATGGGCTTGAACTACTGTGTGCCTCCTTATTGGAGTGTTTCGGGGAGTGATGACGATGCTTGCTAACACTTCTCGATCTTCTTTTCTTCTCAGGGATCTCGTGACTCCCTGTTTTTCTTGATTCACTCTCCTTGTCCAATTTATTTGCGATCCTTTCCAGGCTCTTCATAAAATTTAAGTTGAATTCACCTTGTCTATCCTGAGCTTTCTGCTATATGCTCAATGAGTTTGGGCATATTTCTGCAATCGATCAATGATTTTCATCATATTCCCTTCCTTATCTATCTCTTCTCCATGCCCATTGGAGTTCGACCCTCCAACTCCCAAATGAACACCCATTCCTTTTTCTTCATTCTCTGAACTGGAAGCATTTTGTGTCTCCTCCATTTATTTGCACTCAGTGGCAACTCTAAAAGGTTCTCTCACACATTAAAACTTCTGCAAACACAATGTGCAGAAAATCAGATTTTGTCAGGACATTAATCCTTAACAAATCCCACAGCATTCATAAAAAAAACGACTCAAGAAAATGTTCATTTTTCATTCTATGTGATTCTCGTTCAATCAAGAATCCCTGCAGATTTATTCTTTCATAACTCTGCTCTACAAAGTTTTTGGGTACTAGCCCCTTTCTCTCTATTCCTCGACCCATGCGACCATGGGTCGTGACCAAGCGCTAGATCAATAAGCGCTTACTTGGGCCTTTAGCCTTCAGCTTCGGAAAATTTCATATCCACCCACCCCGAACCATTAATCTCTAACACTTCCATGACACTTTGTTGATTTCATTACGTCACATCACTTAACGCTTCCCAATTGCGGGGGCATGCAGCGGTGGTTTAGAGTAACCTGCCTTTCATCCCGCAATTCCCTTGACGTAGACACATAACCCCTCAGTGAAACCGCAATTTGTATTGTGGGACTGCCTTGGAGAATTATCTCCCATGAAACTTGGTTCCCCGCAATGCCTCTTGGTCATTGATCTTGATGTATTGTGATCAATGCCACTGTGGGTCCTCTGACCCTTAACAACATTACATAAACTCAGGCCCCACTAACCCTACTCACACAAGATGCCACATGGAGGAATACCAGTGACTGATACGTGGCCCATTCAAATGGGTGACACTTGTCACGTTCAAGATGTCATCTCAACCTTCCATGGGTTCTAAACCCACTGACACGTGGCACACATCCCATGTGTCCACATCACCTCTAGGTGATGTCATCATGAATCACAACTTTGTCTCTTCGGGAGCTTTCTCCCTTCACTACTGCATTAGACCTTTCGACATTTTTC
The DNA here is from genome assembly GCA_010110895.2 of Picea sitchensis. Classification (NCBI taxonomy): domain Eukaryota; kingdom Viridiplantae; phylum Streptophyta; class Pinopsida; order Pinales; family Pinaceae; genus Picea; species Picea sitchensis. Next base: position 29,350 of record SNQJ01S0112040.1, on the reverse strand, counting down.
AATCCAACAATCGACCTCTCCTCTCCAGATCTACGGTGTATATCCACTTTGGAGCTTTGGGCTTCGACCCTTCTCTTGTTTCTAGCATCAGACTTCATTGAAGTCGCGATGTCCGAAGGGATTCCGATTTAATCCTATGCACCTTCCCCAGATCTAACAATCGTAAGGGACTCTCCTTCCAAATAGATCCTACGGCTCCAACACCCCAAGTGTTGAGCGCTCTCTCTTTGTGGTCAAATACCACGTTATTTGTGGTTTTATTCTACCGCTACTCCTCCTGAGCTTCGTAACATGACCAAGTAACCCATTGACACTCAGAAACAATATAAGGTTTGAAATGGGTTTCTCTGAACACCATTTCCACTCGAAACCTTGGGTCCAAAGACCACTTATCCGGTCCATCCAGGCTCAGCGTTGAAACTATGGCTCTGATACCAATTTGTAACATCCCCGACCATCAACCCCACATCCAGGCAACGCTACTACGGGAAAACATTCTTATACTTATATATAAAACATGCATTAAATAAAATTAACATATTTAACATCCACTGTAACAGAATTAACAACAATTCAACTTGCAACAAAATACATGGTAATATTACAAGTATCACAGACATGCATTTTAGTTAAGTACTAAATTAAAACACATATTGATACTTATCTTTGAAAGTGTAATACACCACCAACTATGTGTAGACCTTCCAAAAACCTCCCAGCCTTAGACTGCGCTGCTCATCACTCTCAGCAGTAGGTCACCCCCAAGCTGGGACTAAGATCCACCAGAAAAGGGAATCCTAGGCTAGTGTTATAAGCAAAATCTGTCCGTTGGGGCAGATCCGACCTATCCGGTTGTGAAGCCGGTTATAGCCTCTTTGATAGCTTGGCACGAGGCAGAGACTACCCGCACCTCAAGTGGTCCTTCACCTGAGGCGGTATAAAGGGGAAAAAGAAAGGTGAAAGACTTACAAGAAGTCTTTCTCAGGACCACCCACCCTGGGTGTTGTCCTTCCTTAATTTCCTAGATGGCCAAAATGGCCTGGGGGATGAAAGTTATGGACAGTTGGATGAAAACAAGCTCGCTGATTTTTAGGACAGCGAACTAAAAAAAGTGAACAATGAGCTATTCACTTCCTTAAAGCGTTGGAAAATGTCCCAGAATGGGTCCCCAGGGTAAACCGGTGTCTTGGGTAATTAACCAATGGATGCCTTGAGTAAAAGGGTATGAAACAAGGGTGAAAAGGGAGCTTAAAAGCTATAGCCAAGTAATTTTAAATGGCTATAAATTGTGAACATCAAGCTATTCGAAGCTTTTAAGATAGGGAAACAAGCTCAGAATGGCTTGATACCCCCCGGGGTGACCCAGGAAGTGATCTTGGAATGTTGTTAAATAAAAAATGGGTTGTAAACATGGATGAACAACCTTGTTACAAGATGTTATAGCTATGATATAAGGAAAAGTATTCACAACTTCAATTTTGTCTCATGATTGAAAAGGTGGACTGACAAAAGGTTGACTTTAAGTATTTTATCGGTCAATTTTTAGTTTTTATCACATGCCTTGGCCACCACATTATTTTGAAGGTTATCCCGATCAGGAAAACACATCCCAGAACTATACCAACCAGTATAAGAAGAGTAGTCCTAGCAGACCATGGTGGTTAGGTTGAAGAGTGCCCCATGTAGTTCAGAGAAGCAGAGATTAGCCACTTCTCGTCACTAGCGCTTCCAGGCTCTTAAAGCCTCTTGGATGGAAGAAGGATACCCGTGAAAAGGAAGAGGCTCAAGACCCCCCTAAAGAGGGTTTTTGCTGAGCTTACCCAAGCAGAGTAGTATTCCAACC